>CAODLS012413459.1:0-10105 GCA_948243855.1 Flueggea neowawraea | reverse complement strand
TGCATCATCCTTGTTAGATGAATTCAAGAACAACAAGGCCAGGTCTTTTGAACTCTCAGATATCGTTGGCCATGTTGTCGAATTCAGGTAAGCATCACATTTGGACTTTGGCATTTGTCCTACTTATGTAAGCCCTTGGACAACCAAGTTTAACAATTCCACTTCTACACTGCAGTACAGATCAGTATGGTAGTCGGTTTATTCAGCAGAAACTAGAAACTGCAATGGTTGAAGAAAAGAACAAGATATTTCCCGAGATTATGCCTCATGCTCGTACATTGATGACTGATGTGTTTGGAAACTATGTCATACAGAAAGTACGTTGAGTTTCAATGTTAAATCCTCAGCTTTTTCTTAAATATACAAATTATTAGTTAAGTTTTCTGAATATGCAGTTTTTTGAGCATGGTACTGAAAGTCAAAGAGTGGAGTTGGCAAGCCAACTTACTGGTCATGTTTTGCCACTCAGTCTTCAAATGTATGGATGCAGAGTGATCCAGAAGGTATTTATCTCAAGCTCTTCAACTTTTAATAAATATTTAGCACATAGACATACTGAATTCTATGCAACCTCAGTTCGTGCCTCTCATATTTCTCATTCAAATCTCATATTCAATTGAAATATGTCATCTCTTAGAATATATTTATCCTTAAGTTTGTGAAACTGTGAATTTTTTTTGTAGCTCATGATATGAAATCTGTTCTAAATCTATACTACTGTGCTTGGGTGTTCCTCTGCAACTACTTTATTTTCTAAGGAAATTATTTAAACTTCTTGTAAGAATACTAGTTATCCTCTTTGCTAAACTCATGATTATCACTTTCTCATCATAGAACAAACAATCAAGTCTTCAAGATGTCAAAAATTGCCAAAGAAGAGAAGAAATTGAACTAGAGACTACTATCATGGGATTTTTACTTATTCTTTTTCTCTGTCAAGTAGGCATTTTTTGGGTTGGGTGAAGTAGCTATGACGTTCAGATACTGTCTTTCCTAGATTTATGAAGCTGAAGAAATCATTGATACATTCATTTTTTATCTGCTTGCAATGTGATTCAAAGCCAACATATAAACTGGAGGAACCTTAGCCTTCCGGTATTCTATCAGTGGAAAAATTTTGTATTGCTGTCATTGATCCATTAGGATATTGTAGTTTGAAGTTTTCATTGATTTTTTTTTTTCTTTCTATACACTACATTCTCTCTCTGTGATGGGGTGATTCTCCTTAAGCTTTCACTAACCAAACTAAAATTATCAGCCAGTCTCCAATGAAACTATGAATGTAGCTTTCTTATAATGAAACTTCTCGACATCAAAGATGATTAGAGAAGTAGCTGGTGCACCGATTTAAGTGTAATAAAGCATAGAATTTTGGTGGAGAGAGAGAGAGATGACAATATGAATGAAAATATCCCCAGAACGACCGAAAATTAATTATTTTCCCTCCCTATCCTGCTTCAACATTTAGCATGTGGTTGCACGCACTTTCTGTGATGGGCTAACACATGTTTGAAGTTTTAATTGAAACATCTTTTTTTTTTCTTTTCTGCTAGCTAGAAATGAGAGAAGAAATCATGCTATTAGAGGCAATTAATGGATAACATTTTGTTTTCATTTTTTGTTCATACAACTGTGCAAAGTGCTTAGTTCTTTAATCTGACTACAGGCACTGGAGGTGGTTGATGTGGAAATCCAGAAACAGATGGTGGCCGAGCTTGATGGTTCTGTAATGAAATATGTTCGTGATCAAAATGGTAATCATGTTATTCAGAAGTGTATCGAGTGTGTACCTGAAGATCAAATTCAATTCATCATTTCATCTTTCTATGGGCAAGTTGTGGCTCTCTCCATGCACCCTTATGGCTGCCGTGTCATTCAGGTTGGAATAATATATATTTCTCTTACATTCTGTGGTTGATGATTTATCACGCTTTATGTCATATCAGTAACTGTTTCTGATGCCAACAGAGGGTGCTGGAACATTGTAAAGACCCAAATACACAAGAAGTCATTATGGATGAAATCATGCAAGCTGTTTGCATTCTTGCACAAGATCAATATGGAAATTATGTTATTCAGGTATTGAGCTTTTCCTTTAGATTGAGTTCAAAACATAATTTCGTACTTAAAACATGCACGATTTCAAGTGCATTCTGTTTTATCCCTTGGGTATTGAAGAGGAGACAGTATGCCCCGTTCACAATAACCATGTTCACCTTCTCCAATAAAATAAACCCCTTGGCACGGAAAAATAAATAAATAAACCCCTTGGACCGGTATTGAATGAAGCTAGTTGGTACATAACTGGAAGTACTAAGTTCCTTCTCACGTCTATAGCATTAATCTGAGTTAATATTTCGAATGTATCATGAGATTTTTGGAATTATTTAATTTATTTAGATCTATTTGATGATGAAACATTCTTATTTTCATGGTTCATTTTTTTTAACTCACTCTTATTGTTTTCTGCATTTTGCTTGGTTTTTTTATTCCCTTGTAGATTAGATCATGATGTTATATGAATTATTTTATCCTGATATCTCTGCTTTTGTTTCGGTAGCATGTACTTGAACATGGGAAACCACACATACGTTCTGCTGTTATTAGCAAGCTTGCTGGGCAAATAGTCAAAATGAGTCAGCAGAAATTTGCTTCCAACGTTGTAGAGAGGTGCCTGACATTTGGTGGTCCTGATGAGCGTGAACTGTTGGTGAATGAGATGCTTGGCTCCACTGATGAGAATGAGCCCTTGCAGGTCTATATTCACTTTCCTTCACCAATTAATCGTTTTCCCCTTTGGATTGCAAATCAGAACTAAAAGATGGTTTGCATGCCTTGTTAAAACTTAATTATGTTGATCAATGACAAAAAACATAATTATGCCTCCTCATGCAGCTGTTTTTTGTGCATTTTCCGTTCTTGATTAGTTCTTGATCAACATTTACACGAGAAACAAAAAAAAAAAGATATACGGTCATTCTTCGGTGGATATAAGAATGCTTCGGAATTTGCATGTCATCTTGGTGCATGTTCTTTTAAATTAATCATCTAGGAGTGTGCAGATATATTTTGATTGTGGAACTGTTTGTTTAAACGAGTTATTATTTCAGTCTTTTAAGTATTTGTGCGGACAACTGTTTGTTGGATGAACAAAATTTGTGGAATGCAAAACTGCAGGCTATGATGAAAGATCCTTTTGGGAACTATGTCGTGCAAAAGGTTCTTGAAACCTGTGATGATCAGAGTCTTCAGTTAATCCTTTCTCGCATTAGGATTCATTTCAATACCCTGAAGAAGTACACCTACGGTAAACATATCGTCTCTCGTGTTGAAAAGCTGATCACAACTGGAGGTAAGGAGCGCTTTCTCCCTGTTCATATTAGAAAAAATGCTCTGCTGCTAACCTTTGCATAGTTTACTTACACCAGTATGCTCACTTTCGCTTCTGTTGTTTTCAGAAAGGCGTATAGGGTTGTCATCCTCACTCACCACTTCCCAAGCAACTTAATCTGCAGAAACACAGGCACTTTTTCTTTCCTCAAACCGGAGCAAGAAAAGGTTGGCACGCCTTTCGTACAGCTAACATGGCAGGTGATTCGGCTAGTTATCATCTCTGTCTCTTTCTTTGTGTCTACAGGGACAACGGCTGTAAATAAACATGAAACTAGCAGGTCCTGCAGAATAAGTTGGTTTTTTGGTCAATTTTATATACTAAATTCAACTTCGTAGTTAGACAATAAGACTATGGTAAAGGTTATTTTAGGTAGAGAAGATCCAGAAGGCGCATCGAGTCTCTCTAGTCTTTCTGGGAGTATCAATTGTTGATATTGCGGAATTCAGTGGAAGTGTTAATTGAGGGGATCCTAATTGGTATAGTCTCTAATGTCGAGAACTGTCACTGCGCATATTGTAAATATGTAAATATTCTGCAACTTTGGTTACAGTAACTTAAATAAAACCTTCTGGTAGATAATTTCTCATTTTGCTTTAATTATCTATCGCATGCGATTGCTTCTCATTCAATGATTATAGCATTTAAATGGTTACATAATAACTGAACCATGTTTTCTTTCTCTGATTATATAAATGTGCTGAATGTTGCAAAATTCTCTTTTTTTTCGAAGATGGAAGATCCCGTAGGCTGCGGTATACCGCAGGAACTTTGCGCCTTTTATTTCTACATCAGCTAAATCCGCAGAATGTTGCGCCTTGAATCAGCTCAGTTGAAGTAGATATGCTACCTCCTTATGCGTCTTTACAATCTTGATCATTCAAATAGTTGAATATCTGCATTATCAACTTCAAAGTGGTCGGAATGATAACAAAAATGTTACTAGCAACTGCACATGAAAAGAATTTAACAGCTACATTCTGTCTCTCCGGACGCAGCGGTCTGTATTGTGTTTTCATCAACGCAGTTCTCCTGATTCTAATGACGGAGTCGGGACTTAAAAGAGGTGGGGCAGCGTCCAACTAGATATGTTGCCGATTCCGGAACCGGCGGTTCTAGTTTCTGAAATGGGATAACCGGAATCAAACCATGGTTCTCACGGTTTGGTCCGGTTCCGGTGCAGTTCAGTTCCAATTTTGACCGGTTCAACCGTCAGTTTGGTTATGGTTTAGTTCTCTCTTTTTTTAAAAAAAAAATATTTTTAATTGGTTATTTTATCTAGTCATTTTTTTTTCGATTTGTAAATTTTTCTATATTCAATAATTAAATATAGTATCAATAATACATTATATTCCAAATATTTTTAATTTATAGAGTTGAAAAAAATAATAAATAAAGGTTCAAACCGCCAATTCGACGGTTTTTAGAGGATAAAACCGGAACCTTTCGGTTTTGATCGGCCGATTCCAATTTCGGTTTGGTTTTAGTTTTGACTGGTCCGATTCTAGTTCGGCTCACCGGTTTTGGTTCCAAAATAACATGTCTAGGTCCAACTGTCAAGGCCGCAGGCGCTGGAAGTGCTTATTACTTGAATAAACTTGTAGTGAAATGGTTGTATTGAGCTTGTTACTTGAAAAAACTTGGAATTTCAAAGCAGCTATCGGAAAAACTTTGCTGTGGCTAGTTCCTATTGCTACAAGCACCACAAAATATACTTTCTTACTGAAAAATGAATCATTTTTCAAAGGTTGGATTAATTTGTTCTTCTTGTACCTTGCTTGTTCCAATGCCTCTTCATAATTGAGAAATATTTTCAGCAGTTCATAGAGTATAATCATGTTAATGACGAATTTAGAACTTGTCTGAAATTAACAAGCATGAGTTCAGAAATTGGCATATTAATCACCATGAACCTTCAATGTATTCTATCATATTAACATTTTTCAGTCACTACAAGAAAAAGAGTAAATTAATGCAGAAAATAGGCTACAACTATATCAATTTTGGATCCTAGCATTTACATGAGCCTGCAATGGATTCTTCATAACCATTGTGAACTCTTGCTTCTCAGAAAGATCATCATCTCCATCCACAGCTTTCCACTCAAGTTTCCAAACCAAATTAGCCACAAAATACTCCAAATGAAGCAGTGCCAAACGTCAAATTCTCCTCCCAACCCCAAATTGCATCATCTTAATCTCTGTTTCCCGTTATGTCAAACCCTTCCCCTCCACTACTCAAAACCTTTCAGGTCTAAATTCCATTGTATCTTCCCATACATTTGGGTCCCTACCTATATCAGCTAACCATGAAATTTATTTAAATATGTTAATTCGTGTTATTGTGTCGTAATCATGTCATATCATTTATATATCACAAATCATTATATAAGATATAAATATTATAAAAATTAAATTTATATTAACCGTGTTGTGTCGTCTCCTGTAAAAAAAATTGAGAGAACTAAATTTATTGTCCCATTTCTTGGTACCACATATTTTCCAAAGTGTACATCTTCAGTAACTCCATGAGGCAAGACAAAATGTCCTGGTGGGTGTCTTCTTGACCCTTCTAAAACTATTGCTTTTAGATATTGCATCTTTTGCAAATCCTCGCCCTTCACTTCGTTCCTGTCTTGTAATACTTCTTTGATTTCCATGAATAACTTCTCTTGAATTTGTGGGTGTGACCAAATTCGCCATGACCCACTCCATTGAAGTGGAAGTGGTGTTTGTGCCTGCATTAAAAACTCATTGCAAAGGCTCAAAATTTCATCTTCATTCAACTCCCTTTTCTCTTCAGGCAACTCCAGTTCTGACAGGGTATCAACATAGGACAAAAATTGTCTTTGTCTTCATTAGTACCTTTTTCCAGTCTCTCTTCATTGAACTTCTTTCTAGCTATTATTATAGGAAGAACTGAACCGGGGTTGGGAGCAAAGGGCAGAGGTGGGAGGTGGTAGGGGTCCGCCGGACCTCCGGTGGGGTCGGGCTGGCACCTCCCTCCGCCACTGCCTGATTCCCAAGCCCGAACCGTTTGCTCTTCAAAATCATCTCAGATTGCTTAACCAAATCAATGTACCGCTGCCGTATCCTCAACATGGGCTGTCTCTCTATGCCGAACTCCTCCTCGTGTTCCTCGAAGACAAATAGAAGATATAAGGATGCCTTTCAAATGCCTTGTGTATCTTCTGTGGACTTCGTCAGGCACAAAAGTTTCTTCCCTTCAGCTGAATGTTCCACAAACAAGCAAAGCAATTCATGAAGAAACCCAACAACTCTTTTCTCTGCAACATCACTTGTAGGATCCAAATGGGAGTATTCCTCATATGGGGATATATATGGAAGCTTTTGAAATTCCTCTAACCAGTCTTTGATCTTTGTTTTTAGCCTTAAACCCTTTGAGGGGAAAAGTGGGAACTCAATTGGCTCCATTGGTTTCCCACCGTAAACTCCTTTTTTCATTGCGTTTCTCTGAAGAACTGATAAAGTCCTCTCTTTGGTTTCAACACTCAATCCTTTCAAGCCATCCTCCAACTCCACAACCCTGAAAGATCCATCAAGATTCTCGCTTGGATGATCAAGAAAACCTTCAGGCAAACCCAAATACGATGACATTCCTTCAATGATCTTCAAAGGCAAAACCTTTTCTTTGCTCATCAAAACAAACTTCGTTAACCTCTCTCTCAACTCCTCCTTGCACTCCTCAAGAATCCTTCTTTCTTCTCTATCGATCTTTTCAGCTTCTTGGGTCAGTTTAAACCAGGGCAAATTGTACTGGGGCCCTGTAAACTCTTCAAAGATTGATGGGTATAGCCTCAAAAACCTGGCAACTTTGATTTTCAAACCAAGCTGCATTCCTCTCTTTGAAACATCAGAGATTGGGATGGAACGATTGGGGCTTTGGACTATGATGTTTTTTAAGGAAATGATGGGTATGAGCTCTGAGGACCTGTGAATATGCTCTATTGAGTCGTAGTAAGGGTCTTCTTCCATTTCATGTATACATTTACGTAGGTGTTAACTTGGATGTAAGAGCATAATGGAGTTTTGGGTCTACGGTATACATGGGAAAAGGGTGGGCTTTGAGAGGAAATCAAGGTTTTTAGGGTTTTATAGTTAGGGGTTTTGAGGAACATGAGATGTGAGAGGTTCTGATTTTGGCAGTGAATCTGAAGAGTGGGCTTTGAGAGGAAATCAAGGTTTTTAGGGTTTTATAATTAGGGTTTTTGAGGAATATGAGATGTGAGAGGTTCTGATATTGGCAGTGAATCTGAAAGCTGATGACTTTTTGGAGCTAATCTGTGTTTTGGAAATGGATTTTGCATATTTATCGGTGTCTTGCTCTTGCAGAGTTTGGTTTTCTGCAGATGACTCCGTTAAACGATATAAACCATTTTTCCGTTGCACTCTCTTCTGTTCCTTTAAAATTCTCAACTTAACCTTGATGCAAACCACGTGTGTATTTTTTTAATCCATTTTAACAGTCCAAAACCATTTCTGTCCGAGTTGCGGGTATGTTTAGTTGAATCAAATTGCTCTTCCCACAAATTCAATTTATATTGCCCACTGAGCCATAATCTGTTGGATAATGTTCAATGTCGCTTTACTACTCTTGGAAGGCTTAATTGGAATCGTGGACGGTATTTCATTATCTCAAAAATTGTTTCGGAAAACTGGTGTATAAAGAAGAAAAGAAATGAATCATAGCCGATGCATGAGAAAATATTTACAAAAGGTGTCCAATCCTAACTGATATGTACAACCCAGGCAAGCCAAAGGAGCAAGAATGCCAAAATGCTGAAAGGTGTAGCCAGTCAGAACGCTGTCACATTTGTTCTCGAGAGATTTGCCACTAAGATCTAGTCTCCAAGCATCCACCATTTCTTCTTTTTCCTGGTTTCAAACTGAAGTTCTACGTATAAAAAAAGACCACAAAAAAAAAAGAATCAATCAGAGAGAAGACACTGCAATGTCCCGATAATTAAAATCACAAATCAAAATGATTAGATACATTTGCAGAGTTTATAACATTTACCTCCTTCTGGATAAATTGAATTGTAATGCACCTCAGCCCAGAAACTTAAGAAAATAACTGCATAGAACACAGTTTAAACAGATCAACGTATATTGTTTTGATAATATTAACAAGAGATATGGCTAACTTTATTAATTCAACCAGGAACAAAAATGAATACTTGGCCAATTGGGAATACTAGGAACAAAAATGAAAAATCAAGCATGCCCAGTTAATAAGGGTTAATTGCAATCTAGAAGAATAATCAATGCACTGATCAAAACGAGGAAACAAGACAATTCGGTGGGGTAACCTCCCCTTCAATTCATGCCTATCATAAGATATGAATAGGACTGTAATCGAACTGACATGAGCTTGTAATGTTCGAACCCGGCTTGATTAAAGTGAGCTCGAGCTCGACTCGAATTTGAACCGAGCCTTAATTTATGTTCAAGATCGCTTCGACTTGTTCATTTATTGTTCGCAAACTGCTCGAGTTTGGTTCATTTAGGCTTGAGACTCGGCTCGTTCAGGCTCAAAACTCAGCTTGTTCGAAACTCGAATTTAACATAATAAATAAAATGAAATTATAAAAATAACAATAAAATTATAAATAAAACAAACCTGTTTTTTAACATTAATTCATCCAACATCCAATGACAAAAACATTCAACATTTAACGAAAAAACATCATAATATTTTCATAAACACACAAAATACACATAATAATCCACAAATCCATAAAAACAAGCCAAATTTGTGAGGACGGTGCGGCGGGAGAGAGAGAGTGGGAGTGAGGGCAGCACGGTGAGAGTGAGAGTGAGTGAGGGCGGCGAGATGGTGAGGGCAGCGGGAGAGTTTGAGTGAATGAGAGTGATGGCGGCGCAGCGAGAGAGTGAGAGACTGAGGGCGCCGCGAGTCAGAGTGAGGGCGGCGACTGTCGAGAGAGTGAGTGAGAGACTGAGAGTAAGGGGCTGAGGCCTGAGGGCAGTGCGAGAGGAAGAGACTGAGAGTGGCGACAGAAGAGGGCGACAGGAGAGTATTTGAGTGACTGAGATGGTGAGGGCGGCGGGAGAGTTTGAGTGAATGAGTGAGGGCGGCACGACGAGAGAGTGAGAGTGAGGGCAGGAAGAGAGAGAGAGTGCAGGCAGCGAGAGAGGGAGAGACTGAGAGTGAGGGCGGCGGCGTGAGAATGAGGCTGTGAGGGTGAAACGAAACTGATTGGAATTAGGGTTTACGGTAGTCTGTAGGAAATGGGATGGACTAAGACACCAAGTCACTAAACTCAGTGCTTTTGTATAAAACTATGTAGTTTTATTATAAGATATTACAATTTAAAAAATATAATTACAAATATAAATGTAAATATAATCATATAAATATAAATATTATAAAAAATTATTTATAAATATAACTATGTTTAGAAACAATAATTGCATATAATTTACTTGCAAAAAATATTACTTTAAGATAATACTTTAATTTTGTGATAGTCTAAAAAAAAAGCGCATTATATCAAATTGCAATAAGTCAAATTAAATACTTTGTTATTATGTTTATTATGTTTCATCAAATTGCTTCTCTTTCTCCCTTCACAAGTTTATGATGTTTCATTAAATCAATTTTATTTAATCCTCATGTTAATTAAACTAAAACAACCTCTAATCCACTAAAAATGAATTATAAATATATAACATA
>CAODLS012413375.1:0-16822 GCA_948243855.1 Flueggea neowawraea | reverse complement strand
CGTATTGAAGTGGACCTAATCAACTTTTTGCAGAGCAAGAAAGATCGACAACGTTCCAAGTCCTCTTATGACCCATCTGATGTCGTTGGAACATCTTCAGAGGAAGGATATGGGGGTACATCAAAGAAGAGTAATTTCTTTGGTAGGTATTCTGCTGGTTCTGCTGATAATGACAGTGGAAGGAAGTGGAATTCTACCCAGGAATCAACTCTGATCACGGGAAATGTTGGACAAGCAACTTCTGATGAGACTCAGGAGAACTTGTATCAGAATTTTGACACTAGATCTAACCCTGATGTTCATAGTCTGAAAACAAGGGATCTGATTTATGCAGCCAAATCTGGGGGTCAAAACACAAATTTGCAGTCCGGTACCCTGGAAAATGTGGAGAACAGTGGTTTGAAATTTGAGGGGCTGTCAACTCCGCGCCTAGATATTAATGGGTTGACGAGTTCTGAACCTTCAGTGGTTGCTGGTGGCCTTGGGCATGACAATTATTCTCCAGATGGTTTGGACCTTAATCATCATAAACTGGAAAATGTAAAGATCAACTCTTTGCCAGACACAGGCCCTAGCATCCCTCAGATTCTTCATTTGGTAAGACTTCTAACCATAGCATTTTCTTTTACGCAATCAGTTTTAGTTGAAGTTTAATTCCCTTCTTGGGAAACATTATTGTCCCTTGCAAGTTATGAATAATTAATTGCCTTCTCTTTTGTGTAGATATGTAATGGTGGTGATGAAAGCTCTACTGCAAGTAAGCGTGGTGCACTTCAGCAGTTAATTGAAGCTTCTGTGGCTAATGACCAGTCTGTTTGGTCCAATGTAAGCTCATCTTCACAACTCCGCTTGCCTTCTCTCACACTCTCTTGTTTAAGCTCCTCTATTTGATCTATTAATGCCTTAGTTCTTTCACTCTCTTATTTAAGCTCATCTTCACAACTCCACTTCCCTTGTCTCGTGCACACTCTTATTTAAGCTATTCTATTTGATCAATTAATGCCTTAGTTCTTTTACATAGGTTCATGGTATTGATGTTTGTTGTCTGCAGTACTTCATCCAAATTTTGACAGCTGTACTTGAGGTGTTGGATGATTCAGATTCCTCTATTAGAGAATTCTCTCTCTCATTAATCATTGAAATGCTAAAAAATCAGGTGCAATTTTTATTCTTATATCTTTCTCCATGAAACGTCCTTCATGTAATTAAAGTTTAATACGAAAATACTTTTTTTTTGCCATGTTCCAGAAGGATGCAATGGAAGATTCTGTGGAGATTGTGATTGAGAAGTTGCTTCATGTTACCAAGGACGTTGTTTCAAAAGTAATGTCATATTTTGTTTGTTTGTTTTATTTTACTTTGCTTGCTTCATGTCTTTAAGCGTTTTGTGTATCATAATCAGGTTGCAAATGATGCCGAGCACTGCTTGACTGTTGTGTTGTCTCGGTACGATCCATTCAGATGTTTGAGTGTATGTATTTCATAAATTCTTCCATACAAGCAAGCATGCATTCACCCATCCATAGGATATAGGCATTATTAAAATAATGTGGTTAATAGTGCTGCCAATATCTGATGCTACAGGTGGTTGTCCCGCTATTGGTTACAGAAGATGAGAAAACTCTTGTCACTTGCATTAACTGTTTGATGAAGGTACTTCGTGAATACTCTGCATGGCTGATGATTTTTCTTTTTCTCATACAGTGCAAACAGGCTCTTGTATTTGTTACTGATCGAGTTGGATTAATCTCCTCTTTTATCCTCTTCAGCTTGTAGGCAGGCTCTCGCAAGAGGAATTAATGACTCAGTTACCATCATTTTTACCTGCTCTTTTTGAAGCCTTTGGAAGCCAGAGTGCAGATGTTCGCAAGGTAACAAGCATAACATTAAGCTTAATTAAAACGACAATGCCTTACCCGAGCTTCTCTCTCCTTTACCAAGTTATAGTTCTATCATCACGTTAACTTAATCTACTTGTGTGGTTTTTGGGAGTTACAGACTGTTGTTTTCTGCCTGGTGGATATTTACATCATGCTCGGAAAAGCATTTTTGCCATACTTGGAGGGACTAAACAGTACGCAGTTGCGGTTGGTAACGATATACGCAAATCGGATATCACAAGCAAGAACAGGTACTGCTATTGATGCCAGCCATGATTAGTTTGGTTTGTTTAGGGTCGAATTTCGGGTCTTTGGGGCGTATTGGGGTATTCATTGTTGTGCATTTTGTATACGTGTGAATGCATTGTGAGAGTGATGTGTTCCTTTGTTTTTGGCCTCCTTTTTGTATCTTTGTTTAGATATTTATTTACCTTCTTTTTTCACTTATCCCTCAATTGTTTGTTTGGTTTCGAGGGAAGAGTTCTTTCAGTTGATGAACTAATATTGAGTTGTATTATTTTGCAAATATTGTAATCAATATTTTCAGAACAGTGTTAGTAATGTTGAAAGAAATATGTTCCTATTGTTGCTTCAGAAGAGGCTGCTACTTTTACTGAAATTTCTTGCTTTCTTGCTCCTGTCCTAGTCGTATTGGAGTCATGTCCAGTGCGAAGGGCTCGAGATTTCCATTTTGTAATGGCAGCTAACTAATTGGGAAAAAAAGATCTTGCTTCCTTTGCCCATAATTCTATTTGTCCTTGTCAACACCATTTTAATATAACTTTTTGGATTAATTGGCTGAACTAAACCTACACAAAACGAAGCTAGAAAGAATGTACCAAATCCAAGCCTCAAGTTTCTGTGATTTCTTCTAATGTGCAGTTTTGGAAAATCCAAATATATTTGGACGTTAAACCAATAAAGTAATATTTACTCCGTTGGCATACCGTCATGCAGGGGTTAACATTTGGTCGGTTCGGTTGAAAACCAAACCGAACGAGGAAAACCGAATTGACCAAATCTTAGTTACAAACCGAACCGACTTAACCGAATTATTTTACCGGATTTAGAAAGTAAAAACAAAGACCCACTCACAGCACACTCACCCTATCACCCAACTAGAATATAATTTTATGGGACAAAAATGAAGTTGAGTGAGATGGTGTTAGAAAAGTTGAGTGACCGTAATAACTAACTCATAATTTTAGTACCAAATACCCTTCTCTCCCCCTCTCGACTCGATTCACCATTAGCACTAAAACGATCAAGATTAAAGCTCCACCAACAATCCTGCCTTCCCCTGTCACCCAACACCTTAAAATGTACTTAGGAGTAAAGTACTCCCTTTACCAGATTAAGTTGTCTATTTGTGTAAACTCCCGACTAAATTAATAAAATTTTGTAACTATTAAAACTCTTATTTGGTTTTTGGAGATTTTCGGAAGAGTGAGGAGGGGGAAACTAGTAGTGCCTCCAAATGGAAGGTTGAGAGGAAGTCAAACTCAAAGGTGAAACCGAGAATAATTTTGTAGGGATGAAACGAAAATACAGCAGCGGAAGCCGTAAGTTTCTCACGTTTATTCTTCTCCCTTCCGAGCTGAGGTTTCGTCTGAGGAGAGGCTATTAGCTTTCTTATGGTGGTAAAACTCTACAACGTTCTTTTACCGCCTAGATTGGCTGGGAGGGAATAAGGGTTTCTAGCTGTGATAGCAGCCAAGTTATCCATGTTTTTATCAGAGCTCTCCGTAGGAAGAACATTAGACGTGGTCAAAGGCATTTGAAATAAGCTGAATGGAGCACGAATGGGCTTGCAACTTATTGGTATTGGAGTCAACTCCAACACTAGGTGATCACAAGTTTGATTCACGGTGGGAACAAATAAAAGGAGTTATCAAAATTAGCTGAGTGAAGCTTGGACATAACCTGCTTGTGCTGAGCACTAGTTACAGAGCAATCCTTGATGGAATGATCAGTTGTCCACTAACATTTAGGCAATGTAATCCACTTCATAATCACTTAATTGGTGTCTAGAACATGCTTGTCCAGTCATTTCAAGTGTGTTCTTAGGATGGTCATATCACTTGATCTCTGATATCAGAATAATTCAGCCAGAAGAAGTTGAGTTGTTTTTAACCAACAATATGGCTTCCAACAAAGTACACAGTAGCTATGCAGCGCTAAAGGCTCAAGGGTCATCAACCTTGTAATTGTATGCTGCAGCATTGACCACCACTATGAAGCTACAACATCAGAGAGGTTACAACCATCTCCATACTAAACAACCTTAAGTAAGTTGTTTACTTTCACCAACCTAACTGCTAACACTTTGCTGTCTTTCCATCTTTATCTTCGCAACTCAAAAAACTTTTGCAGAAGCGAAAATCTTCGACTGCCAGGTAACACAATCTGTTTGATCACTAGAAAATGAAAAAAAAAAAGTAGACCACATTTTGTGCCGTTGTATATTATTGTTGTTCGTAAAAGGTGTCAAAGTTTCAGGAATAAATGGGAATCGACTGTCTTCTTCGGATGAGTAATGCAGGTCTTGTCCTCTGGTGTAAAGAGGAAAAAGAATGCCGGGATGGAAAGTATTGCTGATTTGGCAAATGAGCACAAGTTAAGCAAGAAGAAAAGAAGAGCGTGCCACTCGTAAGTTGTTCAGATATACTTTTTAACTTGTATCTGTGGTTTTTCCTTCAGCCGAAGCTTTGTTCAAATTATATGCTAGTTTTCATATCAATGTGTAGTAGAAAGTTATTTTACGACAGATGATGACATCAATGTGAGAAAATTAAATAGCTCACCAGGAAATAGGCAAGTTGCAATTTCAGGTCATTGACATTTATTAACATCCTAATGAGAACATTTGAAATCGAAGTGTACTAAATTTATCTGCATATATTGATCTGATATAATCTGTTAGTTTGATAGTTTTATTGTGACAGTAGGCTGCAATTTATGAGCTAGATGGTTACTGAAACAAAAATGAAAGAGTAAAATTGTCTTACTGGATGCGTGATGATTGTGAACTAGAGAAATCTTACCGAAAGAGAAAAAGAAATCTAACTGCTGGATTTTGCGCATTTTTCACCACAGTTTCTCTTTTCCGCAAATCTCGCCTTTCCGATTTTCTTTATGGTCACAGCTAGCAGATTTCGCCCACATGAATTCTTGAAACTGAATGGAAAGCATTTTGGCCTTGCTGTATATAATGCATTGACATTAACGTCTATCTCTGCAAGACTTGGTAAGTCCTGTTCTATCAAAAACTGAATGTTTCATAAGATGGCAATACTGTGTTTCTTATATTCTCTTGTAGTTATTTTCTTTCTGAAGTCTCTCCAAGTGAATATAAGTGCAAGTAATGCTACTGAATTTGTAAAATCCATCCCACAATTTAGAATTTTATTAGATCCTTAATGATTTGTGCTTGTTCTCGTTTGTCAAATATCGTTAACTGTCGCCGTTTATGGATCTTTCATTCAGCTTGTGAATGTATGCCTGTAGGGTGTTAACTAATTGGACAATCAAAGAAAGTGTAGCAAACTACATGTCCATGAATTTGCTGATAGATAGTTGCACATTATCATTCTATATATAAACTGTCTGTACATTTGATTACAGTATAGTTTTCTATAATAGGAAGTAACCTTAAATCTTACCTTGTGCCTGTTTTCTTTTAGCCGGAAGCTAAAATGCGCACAATGCCCTCTGTTTGCTCTTTTGACCAATCTCGAAATTCGAGCAGCAAAAGACTTCCAAAGCGTATAAAAGGTCCAGCTGAGAATGGAAACTAGAGCAGTGATAACAATGGTGTGATGTCGGGGAATAGGTTGAATGCACTTCTGGTTGATGGCAATTGGTTCCTCCGGGCAATGCAGAAGGAAACTCTTCGGCACTATGGCTTTGACACTGAAGCTGTGGACAATGGCCAGGCTCCACTTGACCTCCTTGCTTCTGGTTCAAATTTTAACCATATTTTCTTGGACTAATACCTTCCTGTCCTGAATGGCCTTGAGGTAACAATTTCTTGAACTCTGAATCTTTCAATACCGCTTCATCAATTCCCTGCTGATTCATATATGTTGGCATGTAATCTCTTTTTGTTATACGAACAGGCTGCTAGGCAGATCCGCATAATGGGCGTGCAAACAAAGATGATCGGGATGACTTGTGACTTGTGTGAGAGAGATAGGCAAGCATTTCTTGAAGCCGGCGTTGATGAAGTCATCGAAAAGCCTTTGACAGTCGAGACATTGATGCCAATCCTAATGGAGCTCAATGCCTTCTGAAAGGATCACTGATCTTGAAGAAGACTATATCTGCCTCGTGGTCAATGAAATATCCTAGTACTAACTCCTGTTACTAAACTTTCCTTTTATCTGTTTTAACCTTAAATGTCAGAAGTGAGTATGCTGTAATAAAAAGTTGCCACAATGTGATACTGTAATAAAAAGTGTGTTGCCTTTCAATTCCACTGATCAAACATTAGCCAAAAGCGACAGTTGATATGCCTCTTTTGTTAGAACATCAATAAGACAACTAGGTTGAGAGAAGTGCGCAAGGTCACAGGTTTGGATAAGCGCAAAATCCCCATGGTTGAGCTCGAAAATCTTTGGTGTAAATGAGAATTAGTGGGGCCTGGAAACCTCTTGGTTAGACCATCTTCAACTCAAATCTTTATTTTATAGTAATTTTTTATAAAAATATAGTATCTATGATAAAAACATCTTCAACTCACAATTTTATTTATAAATCTAAAAATAAATATTCTCTTAATATTCTTTTTAAATCATATTTTTTATTATTATTTTTCATAAATCAAATATAAATTTAATTATTTTTTAATTATTTATTAAATAAAATTAATCATGTGGTTTGAAAAAATAAGAAGAAAATCAAAATAAGAAAGTTAAAAAAAACAATTTTTTTTGTATTGATACAGTACCAGTACAGCGCCACATGCAAAACTAGAAAAAAACTCACAATTTTTCCGCCGGGTTGGAGAGGCAACAACACTCAAGTCTTGTGTTTTAATCAATATATCCGCCGGGTTGGAGGAGCTCTTAGGAACTGAAAAATCTGGCATGACATAGACCAGCATAATCACTGATCTTTTATAGCTGCAGATCACAAGTAACTCATGAAAGATGAATAAACTTCAGCAAATGTTACAAGTCTAGTCCTGCATATAAAAGCAATTCAGAATTTAGTAACTACTGATGCCAATAACCCAAGAATATATTCTTAAACCCAAAATGTACATCATTTCTTCTGTTAATAACAGTGCGCAATAGGCTGTTCGTATAACAAAAAGAGATGCTTTGCTTGCTGTTTCTGCGATTTATAATTCTGAGTCGGATGATTCTTATCTTAAATCTATTGCTCTGGACTGTAAATTTCTATTAGATTATTTCTGTAATGTTTCAATTAGACATAGCCGAAGAGCTTCGAATTTTTTTGCTCACAATTTAGCAATGACTGCGATTTTTTCTCCCTCATTATCAGGTATAAGGAGGACCTTTTGATTATTTTTTTACTTATATGATGTACTGTATTTTTTCTCATGATTAATGAAGTTTTTATTCCTGTTCAAAAAAAAAATAACAGTGCGCAATTACCATGTATCATCACTCTGCAACGTCCTCTGTCGCATTCAATGTTTTATCAGAATCTTGAATACAACAAAAGTCATAGACAGTTTATCAAGAAAAGCCAATTGTTTTGTGGAAAAATAATAATCTTAACAATGAATCTAATGTATTGTGCTTTTATTTTATAAAAAAAAATCTGATCTATTAAAAGTTTTTTATTTTTATTTTTTTAATGCTCGCTCATTAAAACTCAATATTTTTTGAAAAAGAATATAAATTTATTGATAATGTGTCAAATCAATAAGGATACTTTAGACTAAAACAGGAAACAAGCATACTAATTTGGAACAGTTCCAAAAAAAATCTATCTCCATCTCATAATAATATATACATTTTTTATTTTAGATATGTCAAAATATAGACACACTTTTTTATTTTATTACATTTATTATTAACAAAGTTATAATATTATCCTTATTTAATTTTTTTCAACTAATTCATTATCAATATATTTACTCAAAAAATATAAATAAAAAATTTTATAAAATTAAATGAGTATAACTACTAAAATTAAAAAGTGATTAGTGTTTATTATTGTAAGATGAAGAAATATTAATTTACAGATGTAATAGAAATAAAATCACAGTCAAAGTAGTTAATATCTTGTGATTTTAGGTCAAAATGGAGCAGATACATTAACTTTTTTTTTTGAAACCAAGCAGATACATTAACTTATGCAGCAATAAAGTGCAATGTATCAGATTCGGTTCTAAGCATAATACATTGACGATGAAAAGCGGAGCAACTCTCTTAATTATAAAGTTCAGCTATTTTAGATAGGGAATTGTAACTATTCACCAAACATGGTGAAGTAAGGTATATGTAATATCGACTTTGTTGATACAGTAGCGTAATAAGCATGCAGATCTTGAACGGATTTTATTTATCAAAATTTTATATTTGGATCTCCGAATTCTACTTGTTGAGATAGAAGAGAACCGTTAATACTCTTTGTCCTATAATAATAAGCACTAACAACTTTTTATAAGAATTAAGAAATAATTATTTTAATAAGTAAACTCATTTAATTTTATAATTTTTTTATTTATACCCTTTGAATAAATATGTTGGTAATTAATTAATTAATTAATTAAAAAAAGAGATTAAATAAAGATAATATTGTAATTTTACTAATAATAAATGCAATAAAACAAGAAAGTGAGCATATATTTTGGAACACTTAAAATAGAAAATGTGTCTATTATTATGAAACGAAAATAATACTATAATAATCAAAAGTGGTTGCCCATTTATCATAAATAAAAAAAAAACATAGGGCTTGTTTGATGACAACAACATATAGTATATTTTATAGAGTATATAACATATAACATTTTATTAAAACATATGTCATCTCTCTATTTTTTAATATTCAATCATCACTAATTGTTATAAAATGTTATATATATTATATGATATATACTGTAGCGTCAAACCTGCTCATAATATTCATTGAACAAAGACAGAGGGGAAAAAGAAAAGGAGAGATACAGAAATTGCCTAAATATATCTTGAATTATCCTTTCCTTGCAAAAATTTCCAAGATGCCTTGGAAACTTCTTCAAAATGGCTATCCCCTAATAAGGAAAAAAAAATCGCATTTTGTAGATTTTGTGATTTGAACACAATCCAAGTTGATGCTTTTCATAGCTCCCACTCTCACATTTATTGGTCGTCTTAACTTTAAAAAAGCGGCTGATTTTTTTTTTCTTTTTTTCCATGGAGAGCACAATAATATTGCCTCTCTTCTTTCTTTCCCTTATCAAAACTCATATCCAACGTTTTTTATGAAACAGAGATTTTTTCGGAGTTTCAACCTTCTCAACATCATTTAAGGTTCACTTTCTATACTTAGATATATACTCATATCTTATTTTCTCGCTCTTAGACAGTGGCAAATCGGAAAATTTCTTGCCGGTAGCGAGAGGGTAAATGACCTAAGAATCTTGCTGCAACAAAGAGGTAAATTCTCTGCCATCATATTTAAGGCTTGAACGCAATTTTCATTAAAAGAGAACACACTAAAACTTAAAAAATATTATGCCAAAGTTTTTATAAATACCTCTCTAAACAAAATAATATTTTCATCTTGTTTTGTCATACCATGAAAGGTTTTGAATTCGGTCTTTAGACTTCCAAGTTGCATAACTAAGCTCATTACAAGATGCATGAATTTGGGTATCATGTCACATTCATTTCTTCTATTTACCAAACACGCACTAAACAATACTTTGACTGAAAAGACATGTTCAAAATCATCTCCAACGTCTAATCTTTCTGAATTTTATCTGCAGAAATTTTTTTTTACGGTTTTATTTCAATATATATATCTATATATAATGCAGCTTATTAATTATCAAGAAACCACAAGAGATATTCAAACAAAATGGTGAGAAGCAATATAACTGCACTTGTCGTGGATGATGACTTGACCAACCGAACTATTCATCACAGATTGTTGGCAAAACTTGGAATAGAAAACCAAGTTGTGAGGAACGGTAAGGAAGCTGTTGATATCCATCGTTCCGGCCAATTCTTTGACCTCATTCTCATGGACATGGACATGCCTGTCATGAATGGCATTGAGGTATTTATATTCAGATACTTTTTTTTCTTTTTTTCCCCCAAATTTATGAAGAAAACTTCAGCTTCTTTTAATTGCTGTTCTAGGGTTGAATTTTTCTTGCACGTTAAAATTTGGAATGCAAACAAATTATATTACAAGAATACCAATGAGCTCGTAGTTTATTTGCATTGAAGTGAACTCTAACGCTAAGGGATCGTAGACTTGACTTTTAGAGGAAACGAATTGAATAACGTATAATTAAAATTATATTACAAGGATGTTGCATAAGGCCATAATGTGCTTTTGTGCAATAAACTTAATTCTTTTTAGTTATTTATTCACGTAAATTTTATTTTAAAGTATATGTTTCTTAACCTGCAAGTGTGTCAAATAATGATAATTGGAGACATTTTTATTGGTACATTTTGATTTTCAATCTTTTTTTTTCTTTTACTTAAGAAATAATCAACAATGACACCTAATAGCCAACTTATAAACAATGCTGTGATTCAATGAGAAGGGAAGAGGTATTCTATATGATCCATCAATCTTCTTCTAACAAAGAAAATCTCAATTAATTCTGAATATAACAACATATAATTATAATTTATCACTGATTAAACTGACACATTTTTTGATCAATAAATTTATAGTCTAGTAAAGGTAATCATTCACTGTCTTTAAGACTAGAGGTGCTCGAATAAGACTTATATAAATCATTATCTTTGTGACATATATATGATTTAAGTTACACTTAATGTTCCCTGTAATGGAAAAAATAGGTTGAAAGAGTCTTTTTGACTATGGTGAGACTGAGCTTTCTTTCGAAATTTGATGGTTAGGCAACAAAGAAACTTCGTGCAATGGGAATAAGAAGCATGATTGCAGGTGTGTCGACACGATCGTTGCAACAAGAAATACAAGAATTCATGGAAGCTGGTTTAGATGATTATCTTGAGAAGCCTTTGACTCTTTCCAAGCTCGTTTCCATCCTTCATAAGATCGACCAAAGTGATGCAATATTGTCATAGATAAATTAATATGGCAAGAAAATTCGTTTTTTACCTTTAAAACTAGATATTGCAATTTTCTTCCAATTCACACCAACTACTGTTTTTCATAGAATGTCATCAAAATATTTTAGGTGAATAAAAAATTTAATATGTTGAGTTATTTGAGTTGAGGTGAAATTTCACATAACCAATATTGCCTTTTTTTTATAATTGTTTTCTATGCGGTTTGAACTCTAGACCTATCATTCAATATTGTCTCATTTATATATTAAATTGAAACTAAATTCAAGTTCAAGTTTATTAGTGAATGAGACTTCAAGTTTTTATCAGCTATTTTATTTGCACCAATTAATAATCGAGCCCTCAGTCTTTTAATGCTGAAGTTGACTGTAGCCAAAGAACTACAAATCTATTGGTAACGAAACTTCAAACTTAACATACTCAAATTGAGTTACAAGGTCAAAAGAGTCTATCAAAAGAATAGTTATTAAAATTTAATTTAAAATTATTGTATACTATATTATTTTTTTTGGTGCAGTATATAGTATGTTGTTTTCAATTGTGATACTCAACTTATCAAGGTACTATCCGCTTTCAAATTTAATTTTGTTCGGTTCTTTCTTTAAAAAACACGTCAACAATATTACTGATATAACATAGATTAGATTAATCAAGCCAAATAAGTACAAAACTCTAGGCATGCAATGGAAGAATTTTATAGAAAAACGAATGCGGCTTATAGGGAGAAAACATTTTTTCCTTCCGATTACAAACATATTCAAAATTCAAACCGGTGTCTTCAGTTGTATAAATACCTCTAAAGTTCATTCACAAGAGAGGTGATTCCCTCTTGCATTACCTTTTTTTACAAATGTTGTGCAAATTAATGACCATATTCTGAATTCAAATATCATGATAACAAACATCGAAAACAAAAAGTATCAAAGCTCAAAGGGAAAGGATTTCCTGTACTTTTCACATACTTTAATGTGTAGGATTAGGGGCAACGATCAGGAAGAATAAAGGATCAAAAGACTGAAAATTGAAGATTATAAAGTTTAGAGACATTTTTCCATCTATAAAATTTATTGTTGTATTTTGAGGCCAAAAAAACGTTTCATATATATATATATATATTCACTGAGTAAGACGTAAATGTTTGGTTACACATACGAGATAATTCGCTACCCTAAATTTGGTGTTCAAGATTTTTGTTTGGAGGTTATTCTATGAGATGAAGGCCAAATAGATAGACTAAGTAGTAAAATTTATCATGCAATCCAATCTAAGCAATTTGCCTTCTCAGTATATATGCTTCGGTCTCAGCACTTTTTTAGTATTAAGAAAGTATAGTAAGAAAGTTATCTTTAATTTGGAAAATAGTTTTTTATTTTCTGAAAACTAAAAACATTTAGAAAATTTGTTCATTTGAAAAAATTGAAAACCGTTTTCTACAGAAAACAAAAGAGAAGAGGAGATGAGTGTTTTGGATGGAGATTAAATACAAAACCTTGCTTTGCATAGAGCTTATTTTTTTGAACAAATTTTTCATTTTTTCATCTCTCTTTTCTAATTTTCTAAAAAATAATAGAAAATTATCTAAACTATTCAGACCCTTAGGGCCTGTTTAGTTGTGAAAAATTTTCACTATTTTCTAGAAAACTAGAAACACAAATGAAAAAAAATAAAATTTGTTCAAAAAGAATTTTTGATTAGTAAGTATATTTTCTAAATGCTTTTAAATTTTAGACAATAGAAACAAAATACAAAATAGAAAACATAAAAAAAAATATTTTTTCAACTAAACATAGCCTTAGCTTCTATCTTGATCTTGATAGGACTACTTTCTAGTTTGGGTGTGTTAATATATATATATATAAACTTCTATCTTTGTATTTTTATTTATAAGTCAAATTTTATCAATAGTAATTAATGTTAAATTATAGTTTCAAGGCAAATTGTTTCATTCAACATTACTTCCCAATAATAAATAGTTTCATCAAAAAATTAAGTACTGTAAATTTGAAAAATTAAACAAAAACCACTATTTATAACTAATTCAGCCATTTTTTTACTAAACAGGTGTGTTTCTAGGAGGCTTATCAATTAGGGCAAGAGAGAATGGTGTTTTTGGAAAACATTTTTTTTGGAATGTTTTTCGATAATTATTTTTTGATTTGATTTAGAGCTAATTATGCCGTATGTCTAAATTAAAATTCAAATTTTGATGAATTGAACCTAAAATTTGGTAATTAAGTAAATGCCACTTTTTTTAAATTTTAGCCTTGTCATATACCCATTTTTTGAAATCTAATATTAAAAATACCATATTATTTCAAAGAAAAATCAATTTTTTAACTCATTTGTTTTTAATTTCTCTCTCTCTCTCCTCATTTCTCTCTCCTTCCCCCTCTCTCTCACTCTCGTTTCTCTGTCCTCCCTTCCTTTCTCTCACTCACGTTTCCCTCAACACTTCTAAAACCCTAGAAGTCTTCTCTCTGCCGTTCGTCGTTGCATCACCTCCTTTTCTCCTGTTGCATCTCACCTGCTCTCTCTCTCTCTCTCTCTCTCTCTCTCTCTCATTTATGTTTGTTAACTGTACCTCCCTCGTTGCCTCTCTTCTCTTTCTGTTTCAATCTCGACGGTTCCTCACTTTCGACCTTGGTTGGCTTTGGATTTCCGCCGCTTCTCCACCTCTTTGTTCCTCCTTTCATTGTTATCTCTCTTTGTGTCATTGCTCTATCGTCCTTCACGTTCGCTCTCCATCGTGTAATGTCGCTCACTTCATTTGTCTCATCGATCTCACAACACCGACAGATCAATGGGAGGCGATAACGGATAGGGTTGGAACCTTAGCCACTGTCTTGTTAGATTTGCAGAGGGTTAGCGGCTAGGGTACCAAACCCTAGCTGCTGCCTCTTTTTTATTTTTCTTAAATTTACAAAAATGCTCTTATTTTAAAAAGATTTATAAAAATTGTTTTATTATTGTTGAAAAGTTTGGTTTGATTTATTTTGTGCAGATGTCATTAGTTATGAGACATTTGGATACATTTATAAATTTGTAAAAAATAAATAAGTGAGCTTCATTTGATTTTATAAATTCATAATTTCTTATTTTGGATACTTGTGAAGACATATGGATACATTCAGAGATATTATGAGACATTTGGATACATTTATAAATTTGTAAAAAATAAATAAGTGAGCTTAATTTAGTTTTATAAATTTAAAATTTATGTTTTGAATACTTGTGG
The DNA here is from genome assembly GCA_948243855.1 of Flueggea neowawraea. Lineage (NCBI taxonomy): Eukaryota > Viridiplantae > Streptophyta > Magnoliopsida > Malpighiales > Phyllanthaceae > Flueggea > Flueggea neowawraea. The sequence goes on along the minus strand of CAODLS012413375.1, from coordinate 2,453 downwards.
GGACTTATGGATACATTGAGAGACATTTGGAAACTAAAAAATTATATAAAAATCAAAATTTGGATACATTTTGCAGACTATCGAAAAAATTGTAAAAATTATATTAAAAATTGTAATTTGGAGGCATTTAATTTTAAAAATATTAAATCAAAAATTTATTAAATTGAATTTTATGTAAAAAAATTATAATTTGAAGATATTTGGATACATTTAGAAATCAGATACATTTTGAAATATCATATTTTTTCTCTCTTGGAATTTATCTATTTCCCGAAAAAATCAATTTTTTCGCAAAAATATCACGATTTTTTGGGAAAATATTTCGAATTCTCTATTAATTTTTCAGCCAATCAGATTTTTGTAAAAAATTTTAAGTATATTTTTATTTATTAAAATATATTTAGTGCATGAGAAAAGTTAAATTTTAAAATTTAATTTAATGTAAATGTTAAATGTTCCCTTTGATTTATGTAAAAAGTCCTTTAGACAGTTGCCGATTGGCCCAATAAAACATTAAAAAGTCCACACAATTTGAAGGGACGAAGCACAGATCCGAAACAGAGAGATTCGGCATCCATCGTAAGGTGCCTTAGCGCCCACACAAAACCCTAAACCCTACTTTCTCACTACCCTCGCTGCTTTTTCCTCCTTTTAATCATTCTAGTATTCTCCCTGTTTCTCCGCTACAACACGTACCGATCAACAGCCATGTATAGGTTTGCTTGTGGCATCGCCTCCAAAGCCAGGTAATCAAGTTTATAAACACTTTCTGTCACTGTTTCTCATTTGGGATTCTCTCTTTTTTCACTAAAGTTGTGTTCTTTTTGGTTTCTAGGTTGGCTAGTAGCAATACTCAGAAGGTAAATTGTTACGATGTCAATTTGGTTGCTTTTTTTATTCAATGCCAATTCTGAACGAGATTTTTTTTCCCTTTTAGGTTAGTAGTAGATTGGCCTGGAGCCGAAATTATGCGGCCAAAGATATCAAATTTGGCGTTGAAGCTCGCGCATTGATGCTTAGAGGTGTTGAAGAACTTGCTGATGCTGTTAAAGTTACCATGGGGCCTAAGGTTAGATGTTTAAACATTCTCGTCGATTGGTTAGTTGGTTTTGTTGCGATTGTCTTGATGGATGATTGGCCATTTCAAGTCTTCAGCTAAGTTCGGAGAGTGATAGAGTTTTGTGTTTGTGTCTAATTTCTCTGCAGGGCCGTAATGTGGTATTGGAACAAAGTTGGGGGGCACCTAAAGTAACAAAGGACGGTGTTACTGTGGCAAAGAGCATTGAGTTTGAAAATAGAATTAAGAATGTTGGCGCGAGCCTTGTAAAGCAGGTTGCAAATGCCACGAATGATGTGGCTGGGGATGGTAAATTTTTTTAATTTCATGATAATTAAAGAGGTGCATATATTTACTGAATTAATGGTTAGACATTGTAACTGTGGGTAATTACTCAAGTAACTATTTTTATGTGTTTCCAGGTACCACATGTGCTACCATTCTCACCCGTGCAATCTTCAGTGAAGGCTGTAAATCTGTAGCTGCTGGAATGAATGCTATGGATCTAAGACGTGGAATTTCAATGGCAGTTGATGCTGTTGTGACAAACTTGAAGAGCAGTGCAAGGATGATAAGCACTTCCGAAGAAATTGCACAGGTTTGCATCATAATTTAGAATGAATAGTCAGATTTCTATTAAATTTGCTTAGACCATTTACCCAAATGACCCTTTTTTGAAAAGGTTGGAGAAATATCGGCAAATGGAGAAAGAGAGATTGGAGAGCTTATAGCCAAGGCCATGGAGAAAGTTGGCAAAGAGGGTGTTATTACTATTTCTGTATGTTGCATCCCCTTACCTGGTCGATATTTGATTATTTGAACTGTGAATTTGATCTTTTTCTTATCCTGTTCTAGAGCTCTTCTTTTCCTCATTTGCATGTATTTCTTGTAGTTTACTAATGTTGTCTCTCAAAATCATATCAGGATGGGAAAACTTTGGACAATGAATTAGAGGTTGTTGAGGGAATGAAGCTAGACAGGGGATATATATCCCCATACTTCATCACAAATGAGAAGAACCAAAAATGTGTAAGAGACCTGATAAGCCTTTAAGGAAAATTTCTAACATTACTATTCATGCTCCACTGCGTCTTTGCAAGTGCTAATATAGATTTGTTTACTTTGCTAGGAATTAGAAGATCCACTAGTTTTAGTCCATGAGAAGAAGATTTCAAATTTAAATGCTGTGGTCAAAGTTTTAGAGCTGGCATTAAAGGTTTGTGGTTAATTTGACGAATCGGCAAGTTGGATTATTGAGTAATTTTTAACTGGAAACAATTATATTTCTCAGAGGCAAAGGCCTTTACTGATTGTTGCTGAAGATATAGAAAGTGAGGCATTGGCAACTCTCATTTTGAACAAACTCCGTGCTGGAATCAAGGTACTTTTACTTTTT
>CAODLS012413039.1:0-15656 GCA_948243855.1 Flueggea neowawraea | reverse complement strand
TTTGAATCCTTAGTTAAGGAATTTTATGCTAATTTTACTGCTGAGATTGATGAGTTAAGAGATGTTGTGGTAAAATCTAAGGTGAATGGTGTTGAGATTCACTTTGAGGAGTCTGATTTAGCGAATTGGTTTGAACTAAATAATGAAGGATATAAGTGCAAGGGTTCATTCTAATACAAATATGAAACTATTGTATCGGATGATGATTCAAATTCTGATGTTGAAGAGGTTGAGATTTTAGCTAAGAGTGATGTGCAGGATTATTTGGCATCAAAGACGGTCATTGAGGTTGTTGGTGCTACCACCAAATTTGAGCAAAATGACTTTGGACCTGTGATGCGAATGGTGTATAGTGCTCTTATTAGGAACATCATACCGAAGCACAACACTAACATAAGATGGTTGACAGGGATTTAGAGTTCATGTATCACATTCTCCAGTGGCATAAGGTGAATTTTACGTTTCCCGTCATGGATTGGATGATGGAAAATGCCGTTATCCTACACTCTACGAGCTACAAGGATACATGGCAGCAAAAGAAGGTCGGTCTCCCCTATTACGGATATCTTTGAGCGGTTTGTGGTTGATCTTTCGAACATAAAGGGAACCCCTATCACTGGGAACCAAACGGTAGATGATGGTATGTTGAGGAGTATGAAGTTGTACCGCACCCTCAACCGTGGTTGGGTCTTCTATCCATACTTGAGAGATGGTGAAACTCTTGCTGATTCTCGTGATCCGTTCCCTACTCGTGAAGAACAAATCTTTAGGCGAGAAGGTACAGGTGCTACCGTTACGGAGGATCTTAGTCATCCTAGGCCTCGAGGTAGACGTAGAGAAAGAGGTGCTCCTAAGATGACTCACGAGGTGGATTCATCCTCGATTACTGAGATTCGATAAGAGATGAGGGCTGATATTACTTTCTTGAGGAGTGAGGTTCGCGCCATTGAGCCGACATTGGAGTCTATGCGAGAGGAGTTGCGAGCCATAAGGTCACTCTTAGAGAGCTACACTCGTCTTTCCCATCCTACCATTCCTTGTATACCTCCTACCACCGGGATTGACTTAGAACGTCTTCCTTCGGACCGCATTCCTTCTTCGAGTAGAGGTCCCGAGCAGGATGTGCCTTTCTCCATTGACTTTGGTCTTGACCCTTAGATGTTTGCTTCATACATGATCATTATCGAGATCGGGATCGACATTTCATCCATTTTGCATTCATATCTTGTATATTTTGGATGACTTGTATTTTGACTTTTGTTGTATATTGATGTTTTGTACTCCCGCTTTTGATATTTATGATGATGCTCTCTATTTGTCTCTCTTGCGTATGATGTTTTTTTATTGTTTTGATCTATGACAAAAATGGCAAGAAAATATGTTATAATTGTTTAAAATGAATTGGTCTTAAATAATACATAATCTTAGGGGGAGTTATAAAATCAAAAATTGATGTTGATAAGCTAACCAAATGAACAAGGCTAAAAACCTTGATTCGATCTTTAAATTCTTATGCATTTGTTAAGGGGAGTTAACTATTTTGTCATCATCAAAAAGGAAGATATTGTTGGGCCAAGGGTATTCAACATTGAGATTTCTCTAAGTTTTGATGATGAACAAACTGCAGAATTTGATCTGAGGAAGATTCATGTACGTGTGTCCAAAGTCACGTACGTCAATGTAATCTCAAGTACGTGAGTTCGACCGTGAACTGAAACAGAAGCTACTGGAAGTTGGGAGAAGTGATCACACGTACGTTAGATAATGTTCATGTATGTTAGAGAATGTCACGTACGTGAGAGGTATCCAAAGTACGTGAAATATGATCAGAATTAAAGCGGAAAAATTGAAGTCTTGAATTAATTGAAAGCATGAAGCCACATGTACGTGTGACATCAGAAGTCACGTACGTCAGACATACAAAACAAGACAAAGATTTCAGTTCAGAGGATGGTTGTTTGAATTTCACGTGGATTGAGACAAACAAATGAAGCAACGATCAAGTGTTGATCGTTCACTTACGCAAGCATAAAAATTCACGTACGTTACATTGAACTAAAGTACGTGAGATTGAATTTCAAGTACGTGAGATGCTCTGGACTGAAAACAGAAGCTACTGGATGGTTCAGACATAGAAGTCACGTACGTCAAATGTTATTCACGTACGTGAACTTGGGATAAGCTATGATCAACGTACGTGTATGTACTTATCACGTACGTGTGATGAACATCAAGTCAGGTAACATATGTAAGCTTTATGTCACGTACGTGAGAAGACTCTGACAATGTATTAAATGCGCCTCATTTAATACCATAACGGCTACATTACACCCCACAACGGTTTGAAATCAAGAGATAAATATAAATACATGCTTGGGAGGCCAGAAACAACAAACAAAACATCTGGCCATTGAATTCTTACAACTACCAAGGATCAAAGCATTGATTTTCTCATTTATTGATACAAGTGTATTTGTTCTTTAATTTCATTTTTCATTTTCTTTTATCACTAGCTTTTAATCTGTTGGTGAGTGTTTGTAGACACTTTTAAAAAGAGTGATTGTGAGAGGGATCAATGGTTGATTCGTAGGTTGGTTTTTGTTCTTGAACCGAAATCAAGAAACTTGTAAGAGTTCTTACTTAGCTAGAAAATGAAGTTGTAATCTTTGAGAAGATTGATAGTGAAAATCCTAAGTGGTGATACTTAGGTAGTTGATGTAGACATCGAGTTGGTCGAACCACTATAAATTCTTGGTGTTCTTTCATTTATCGCACTTACTTTCGAAGAAAATTCAAAGCTTCTATTATCACACTATTCAACCCCCTTCTAGTGTGATTATTGACTCTACACTTTGAGATTTACCAAACTCTTGCCAATCTATAGGTTAAAACAGATGTGTTGTTTGTAGAAGACAAGTGGGATGTTTGGTACCGAAATTGGATTTGAGTTAAGGAAGAGCTAAAATGGGCTAACTTTGTAGAGGCATTGTATAAGCATTTTAGTGCCTACTTGGGTAGGTTGTTACAAGTGGGAAGTCATTTTTATTTGCGTTTTTCAAGGCCGACGCATATCATTAAATGGGTATGCCAATTAGTCATCAGCTCTGCAAAAAATGGCCCAAAAATCTCTATTTTTTTTTATTTTACACCCAGTCAGTTAGTGACTCACATTGGCGGTGTTCACAGTCCAGTTCAGTTCGGAGATTTGCAAATCTCCAAGCCAATCCCAAATTTCGGAGATCTTATTTTGCAAGATCCAGTCCCATCCCAAAGAACTGAGAAAATAGGATTGGGGTGGTTCAAATATCAGAGATTTTCTTCACCAAAATTCAAATAAAGTATAAAATTATTCCATTAACCATGCCTTAAAGCACAAACAAATTACACTAATATATAATGAAAGTCCCAAATATAATAAAAAATACTATAAGTAGAAGAATAAATTCAATATTTAGTTTTTGAGATATTTAGGATTCCCATTCCAGGTTTAGTTAATCAACTAAAGTTGGAAGAACATTTGGATCCTTTGTCACCTCTGTAAAAATATAAAAAAACGACATTAATTTTTGATTGGATGTAAATAATACGTAAGAATAAAAAAATAGTTTGAACATAATAAAAAATAAAAACAAACCTGATTCACAATTATCAAGCTCTTGAATTATTTATTCAATTTGAATAGGTTTATTTGAACTTCCCAACCAATCTTTCAAACATATAAGAACTTCAGTTGTAATAAGAGTTAATGAACTCCTAAATTTATCTAAAGTCAAGGGATTTTGTTGGTTTTGGTTCTTTTCGTTCTGGATATTCGATTCAGTTTGAGAATCTCCAAGTCCCGTGCACAACCCTAACTCACATCCTAATCCCAAGTGGTGTGTCCTTCACCTAAAAATCATGTTTAAAGAAAACTTTAACTTCGATTTAGCCCCAATACGATCAATTTCAATTCCCATCATGTTACCAACTCAATTACCCAAAAATATGTCAATTTTACTAAATAGTTGGTTTCCAATTCCTTGCTCTGCCTAACTCGCTTTAAATTTATTATATTGTGTATAATCATTCCAAACACTAAAAGAAATTTGAAATCCATCAATAAATCGATCCTCAACCATTTGAATTGGATTGGAAGTGTTAGTTATTACATACTGCCACCCTTATATAAAATTTTTCCTTGAATTTTCACAAATGACCAAGACTTCAAGCTATAGTAGCTAAATGGCACATTGCTTACCTAGTCCTCATTCTTACGCGTTCATTCTAACCATCGACTTATAGCTATACTCAGCCTAGATATGGTGGTCGTTACATCCTAATTCGAAAAGCCTTTTAAGTATGAGTTTTTTGTTAGTGAAGGAATGCCATACTGGTCAGAATGAACGCATTGTGGTCGGCCAAATCCGATTTCGGTTTGGTTCTGGGTTTGATCGATTTTGATCGGTCCAGTTCGATTTGCCTGTTCCAGTTTAACTTTTACATGTCTATGTATAATGATTCGTTCATATGTACCACATGGTTCAACCATATAGCACTATCCGTTAGCGGGATTGGCACATGTGGATGTTAGTTGTGTGCTATGTGGGCGCACATGAAACTATCACATGATGACACATGACATTAGTCGACATGTCACTGCCATATGGCAGTGCTAACTAGATGCCTCATTGCTACTTCAATGATACGTAACTTCGTCACTTAGGATCTGATTGTCACATGGACCAATCAAGGCCAGTCATATGTCATGTTTACATGTGGACCAACCAAATGTTGTCACGTGGCAGTGGAGGAAGGGGATCATGTGCATCGTGTGACGTGTGTGGACAACCCTTTTAGGTAGCACGTATGGTGTGCTTTGATTTTCAAAATTTTCAAATTTTTTGGTAGATTGAAAATTTAGAATCTTTTGTTTGTTTTCTGAATTTTTTTGACTTTTAAAATTATTCTTTTTAATTTTTGGTTAATTAAAAATTATTTTGACAAGGGTGAATTTAATAATTGTTTTGACAAGGGAAAATTTAATATTTTTCCTTGTATTAATATTATAAATATGTTTTACCATTTTGATAATTTCTCGAACTATTTAAATATGAGTATGATATTTTTGTACTCTTTTAGTGACTAGATAAAGAAAAATCTTCTAAAACATGCGCCTTTTCAACTTGCCTTATGTTGGGCTTTAATGTTTTATAAGGGGGTTATTAAGTCTTAGACCCATACCACATATAGAAAGAAGAAATTATCCGGAGCATCATATCGAAAGAAATGTTCACTCTTTTAAGTTCACAAATATGGCCTGCTGCAAATTTCAACAAGTGATATTAGAGTACACATGACCTATTAAATCATGAAAATTCATGAGGTCCAAGGCCTCAAGCCAAGAAAAAAAAGAGAGAAACAAAGCTTAGTGAGGAAGACCCAAGTGCTCAAGACTTAAAGTCCGAAAAGGGAAGATCTGTGTCCTCTGATCTTCAAAAAAATAGTATAATCTTAGGGAAAATAGAAAGAGACTCGAGGCCTCTAAAATTAAAAGAGGGAACATAAATCTAGACAGATTAAAAGGTGAGTCGCAATTGGAGTGTAAAAAACCAGTGGAATCCAATTGGACTTGAACAAGAGTATTGAAAAATTAAGTCCCACTTCTGATGAGCTAACAAAAGCAAAAAATATATACAGTGTAGAATGATAAGAGCAAATGGTTTGGGGCATTTTGGCATAGGTCAATATTGAAGGGAAAGTCCACACTTTCAAGTTGTCAATATGTATTTAATCAATTTACATTCAGACCTATTTAAAGTTATTTTGGTATCCAAATATTATTGAATTGGCCTCCAATTTTTTGGTATTCAATCAAATCTATAAAATGCAATTGTTTTGGTTTCCAATCAGATACATGAAGTCTTATTTTGGTATGCAAAAAATATTCGAATAGTATTTAATTGATATTCAACTAGACTCATGCTATCATATTAAAATAGTATTCAATTGTTTAAATTTTTTTGAGTGGTGAAGCATAAATTACACATGCATTTATTGTAGAGAGCGCGTGGATGCTACTTGCCTATTAATAAATATGTAAAATGGGTCAATTTTAATTTATGAATTTTGAGCAGTAACAATTTTGGAATAATTTATTTGTAATTTTCAAAAGTTGAATAATGTTTATATTGTTGTTCTTATATCAAATTGGGAAGTGATAAAAATAATGTTAAAATTAAATTAAGTAATATAATACCCCTAAATAAGAGGGACAAATTAAAGGAGATTTATACATTTTTTTTCTTTTTCCATTTGTTATTGTTTTTGCGCTTCGTCGATCTTTTTATTAATCCGAAAGATAGGGAAGGAACAAAGGAGATAGCCGCAGGCTGAAAACCCAAAACAAGAGTCACACAACACAGCACAACCCATCACTTCACAACTCACTCTCAGCCCGAGACAGACGCAGAGAAAGACAATGGGAAGTGAAAGCAAGAACGACGGCGGCGGCGGCGGCGGCGGTAATGGTGGTGATCAAATACCGGTGGCGGCCAAGAATATAGTGCAGAGTTTAAGAGAGATTCTTAACAACAAGTCTTGTACGGACTTTGAGATCTACGCTGTCCTTCGCGACTGTAATATGGACCCCAACGACGCCGTTCAGCTCCTCCTTTCTCAAGGTTCTCTTTCTTTTTCTTTTCCATTATCTTCTTTAGCATTTTGTGTTCTTTTTGATGTTGTGCGAAGCCGCATTTTTCTTTTTTCTTCTTTTTTAATCTTGTTAATATTCATTTTTGTAGAGGGCAAAGATATTTTTCTATTTGTAATTTAATAAGAATAATATTCTTCTATTTTGTTTTTGAATTTTTGTTTTATTTTTCAATGAAAAAGATATTTTCTTTTTTGGCTTTTTCATTATTTACTAAAGATGTTAAAATATGTTACTTTTTCTTACATTGTTAAGTTTTGCAGAACTTGAATACCATTTGTTACTTTTAGAGAATCTTCGGTTTTGAGTACTGATGAAAGTGGTGTTTGTGAAATGATTGTTCAGATACTTTCCACGAAGTGAAGGGCAAACGGGAAAGAAGAAAGGAGGTACTTTTCTTTTGGTATTCAAGGTTTCGGATATGGCTGATGAAGGTATATAATTATTTGCTTGTATTTTGTGCAGATGAAGGAGACACGAGAACTTATGGCTCAGGTTAACGACAGTAATGCTAATCGTGCTGTTAAAGTTGGTGGGGGATATAATATTGGACGTGCATCATCAGCGTCTCATATAAACTACAATGGTGTGTTTTCACCTTATTCTATAATATTGTGTGATGAATGGTGATTTTGGGTCACGTTTTGACACCTTATGTTCTTACCTACTGCTTCAACTGCTACTGGCAGACAATGGCAAAGCTGTGTATAGGAGAGAGAATGGGCTTGCTGCTTTGGCACCCTCATCGACTTTGATGTATCGTGTCAAATCATCAAACGAGCAGCCGTCTCATAGGTTAGCATCATTGTGAAGTGAAAGTCAGTTGTTGTTATGTTTATATCTGGCAGAACACCGATAGAGGTAGCATGCATGCTGCTGTCTTCGGTATTTTTTTAATCTTTTTTTCTGTTTGTAAATTGAGGCTGCTGTACTGCATGGTGGTTAGGAATAAGTTATATTGCAGTGCTTATACCTTCTGGGCCACCCATTTCTGTTAATATCTTGGCTGTTTGTTCTTTGTGCACTCCAAACGGTTGTAAACAACGTAAGGTTGCAACAAAAATTTCACGCTGTTTCTCCATATTTGTGTCTATGGTGTAACTTTCAAGCATGATTGTATGCTCAAATCAGTATAATTTTGGTTTTTTCCCGTATCATTAACATTCTTAAAATTTAATTTACAGTGTTTAGTATCAAATGAATATAGATTTTATTTTATTTGTACATGAAATGAAATAAAATCTATGAGGATTTGTATTTGGAAATGAAATCATATGCTTGGGTGAGTTTGTTAAATTCTTCATCTAGAAATAAAATGGAATGAAATTAGTGTTTGGAAAGAGTGATGATTATGATTATTTGTTTTTTATTACTAAAATATCCATATAATTAATGTTTGAGTGGTGGGTAGGAAGTGCAGTGAGAAGGTAAAGAAAAGAAGTGTGAAATTCAAATCAAATGAACGATTTCATTTTAGTTATGTTTTGTTCATTTTTGGTTGGTACAGCGAGTCTGTAGAAGTGGTAAATTTTCATGTAAATGAGAATGATGAGAAATGCTAACTTACTGGAAAGAGCCTTACATCCAGAAAATTTATAGTAGTTATTAGTGATGTGTGAGTGAGCGCATAGCTTGTCTTACATAATATATTCATCGGCTGCTTTTAGCACATTTGGTTGACAGTTATGCTTCCTTTTGTTCTGGATGGACATCCAAAATTTGAATTCAAAATGTTTTTGTCTGGTGAATAAGAACAGTTGATCTTGGTTTTGGTAGCTGTTGATATAAGAAATACATGGGACGAAAATAGAAATCTCATTAAAATTGTTTCAATAGTGATCAAAGGCTTATAATTCATTCTGATAAATCTTGACTATTATTCTGCAGTGGTAATCTGAGCAGTGATAGTACGAGGCAGTATTCAGAAAATGAGGATACAGTGTCTTTATCTGGACAACCACCAGCCGCAACTCCTGTGACCTGGCAAAGGGGAACATCAAATTCTGGACATGTTACGATGGCTGACATTGTTAGGATGGGTAAGCCACCAAGTAGGGATTCACAAACAGCAGTGGAAACAACTCATGTACCTCAAGATTCAGATTCACAATTCTCCTCTTTTTATCATCTCAAGCCTTCCCATGATTCTTCATCTTCACAGATGGGGATGCAGAAAGATCAGCAATTTGCAGATTCTGCTAACGAGTCAAAGATGATCCATGAATCTTTCATTGCAAATAGTGAGCATAATTTCACAGATGAGTGGCCTGGTATTGAGCAGCAAACAGCTGCTAGTAGGTCTTCCATTTTAAATAAATCTACTATCTCATCCATCGATCACGACAGTACTAAATTTCCTGAAAGAATAGATGCAGACATTGATGCAGAAAATACCAGTTCCATAGTTTTAGTGTCTGCTTCTCCATCTGGTAAACCAGAAACTTTGGGTGTTGGTGCTGCTGAAGGTCTCTGCAATAGCAGTCTGTCTGCAGATGTAATGCCTTATGATTTTCACCTGTACATGCACAAACACCAGGGAGGTAAGTTTTCTTGTTTCCAGTTGGGTATTGATCACTATTCTTTCTCATTATTTTCAATTTATGTATCTGAATTATCGAAATGCTGGACGTGTCCCTGTCAACTGGGTAGATTCTCATCTTTGTATTTTTTGCCTGTGCAAATGTCATTGTGTCTTTTGCTAGATACTAGATAGCAGTATCAAAATTAGCCATCACATACAAATAGTTTTATTGCCCTAAAGGATGGTAACTCGAAAATCTGTCCTAAATTTCGCAAGTAACAATCCATAATATTCATGTCACTAGTAATAATTGACACTGAATTCTGCCTTTCCACGGGTGGATAAATTTTCTTTCGGATCTCCATCTTTTGGATGGAGCAAAGGCAATGGAATAACTGTGCATTTCCATTTTGTGTCACTTTGATCATCATCAAAAACTTGTTCAACACAAACATATAAAGCGAGTTAGTTACTGTTATAAATTAGTAGTGCCCTTGAAAATGGATTTATTCTTTGTATAGTTCAATTCGTGTCTCCAGTTTTCATGACCCTTCAAACTACATATCCTCCTTTATGGCCTCAAAGGATGGTAAAGAAAACAGCAGTTAGATCAGAAAAAAAGTTTTTGGTTTTGTCCGGTGCCCACAGGGGACCACGATATATAGTAGAATGGTAACTATGTTTGTGTGGTGTAAATCTAAACGGAATACATAACATGCATAGTATATAGCATCAAATTTTGAATAAATTTTCAAAAAATAAATTCCACGTGTTAAAAATAATATTGCAGAATTTCTAAGAATATTATTACTTGAATTAACAATTAAAAAAAGATTCATAGTAAGTGAGAAGAAAAAGAAAAAAAATTCTTTTAGTCTGTTGATATTTGGAATTCACAGGAGAACTTTGAGATGGGGACATATTACTATGAGTTTTTTGATCATTCAATAATTGTAACTAAACTATAGAATTTCATCTTTATATAACTTCATATTATCATTAATATCTAAAACCGCTAAAAAAATTCTTTGAATTGATAGATTTGTGTTTTGAGCTAGCCAATTAAAAAACACTATAATTTATGTCTAATAACTTTCTTAATTATTGAACGAAGAGTAAAAGACTACACATTATATTTGATTATAAAATATTATTGTGGAATAAATAATAATTGATGAAATCAATCAAGAAGGATGCAAAAGATCAATCTATATTCAGTGTATGAATTTAAGTCAATTTAATATAATTTTTAGTGTTTCAATACCTCTATCTGTAATACAGTAATAGTGAATGTAAATCAATATTTCTAAGAAAATGAGAAAAATAAGATGGAAAAACATTAGGATACCTGAAAATGCATCAAATTTATATTCTTGGGGTAATAAAAGTTAAAGATGAATTTGGTTTATCACCATCATATTACAATGAATGTGCTGCACTACCCTCTTCCTCTTTTTCTCAATGGACATTTGGTCCAGGAGAAAATTTGAGTTTTTTCTGCATTTAGTCCTTACAGTGCAACTGTTTGCCTTCTGTGACAGGAATTAGCAACTCATTTTCACATCCAGCAAATAACAATGCATCCTTGAAATATGAAGTTTCATCAACTTCTGAGGACTTCCAGAAGCTGGTTTTGGGGAAGGAAGAGCCCAGAATGCCTTTATCAGATGATAATTTGGCAGTGGTGTTTCCTAATTATATGCAAGCCCTAACTGCTGACCTTTCCCATTTGAGTTTTGGTACATATAAATCTGGTGCACGTCCTACAGTTTCAGAGTCACTGACATCTGATCCCTTGAAAAATAGCTTGGAGGAGGGCTCAATATTAGATAGTGCATCTGCTGCTGCTCATGATGCTAGGCATGGCTCTTTCAACTTGTTTCACTATTCTGAAGTCAAATAATTTACTCTTTCATATGACACAACATTATGAAACATTTTCTATGCAGAAATTCTGAGTATGTTGATCAAATCCTCCATGATGGGCAACTTGGATTAAATACAGATTCAAGGGATAATGTGTTTCCTCAATCAAGGAGACCAAGTATTCCACAAGTTCCTAATGCTTATGAATATGTCTCGTCGTCTATACCAGATTCAAATTACAGGAATATGGAAGATCTTCGTTCTGTTGCCACAAACCCAAATGCAAGGAATCCTCCTCTTGATAGGGAACTGGTACTAACATTTAGCATGTTGAGTTTTTAATTAAATTAAAAACTAACTGGAAGTGTTACACTTGTTTATATATATATATTTGCTTTCACAAGTGACTGCAATAGGGAATTCTTTGACAGTTTTAGAGTCCTTAAGCTATTGCATAACAGTAAAGGCCTCTAGCCGCAGTAAATTTTTCCTTATGGCTGAGAGAGTCTCCTGTTTACAGCTTCTTTAACAGTAAATTTACTGTTTTTATATTAGTAATCTTAACATAGCTTCTTCTCAATTTGTCTTCACTTTAGTTGTTAATTAGATAAGCGATAGTGAAAAAGAAAAATTAAGTTATGTTTTAAGATGCTATGAAATGTGGGTTAGTGTGAAAATGACCACCCACTTTGGTTTTTTATGTTTTTACTTATTCTACTTTTGTTGCATTCATGTTGCTTGTGCATTTATTTGTGCTGAGCTATAAACTTTTGTTATTCATCAAGTGTGGATAATTTCTAAATTAGGAATGTCTATTTCAGCAATCGAGTTCAATGCCTGTATCAATTGATTTAATGGAATCTTCTGTTCAATCTTTGAGAGATTCTGATCATGCCTATTCCTCTTTGCTTGGTAAACAATCAGCAAGCTCAAGATACAGTAGTGCTGTGCCATCTTCAGTTGATCCAACCATTTCTATGTCAGAGGTAAGCACCAAATGCTATCAATCTTTTCTGGGTTATCTTGTTTTGGTAAATTCATGAATTTTGGGCCAGTGCTCTTTTGCAGAAAGGGAAACAGAAAATTGTGTTGGCTTGAGACGGAACCTGACAGTCTGTTCTGGACTATCATAACTTTATTATCTTTATACTGGAAATGTACAAAGAGATGCACTGGGTAATATGCTGAGAGATGCACTGGGTAATAATGAAAAATTATATCAGATTCTGGTGTGCTAAGATTTCATCTTGTGAGTTTGGATAATTTGATTGTTGCATTTGGCATTCGTAGTGTTGTATTTGGCTCTTACCCAGTAGGTTTAATTTGTCAGTATATTGTAAAAGTTTTAGTTAAACATATTTTCAGGTGCTTATTCTTGATTCTTATCATAATTCAGATTTGTCATTTTAATACTCTTGATTTGATTTTGTGATTGAACAGGCTTTAAATTCTAGTGCCTTTCCCTTACCGAAATCATACTTGTCGGCACTGCCTAGTGTTAGTCCTGCTTTGGGTTCTGCACTCCCTCAGGATATGGCAGCACATGCTCATTCTCAACCCAAGTTTTCCTTGGCAGAATTGGCCAGTTTAACTGGCTATACATCCATATCTGAGAACCATGCTCGTAGCCTATCTGCTTTACAGCACTCGTATCAAGATATAGGTGTATTGCATGATTCCTCAGCTGGCATGAAGTGCAGTGTCCCACAATTTGGAGGTGGTGCCTTTAGAAGCAGTTTGCCTGTGTCTGTTTCTAATGTTTTCCATGATAGAGATTTGGGTACTCCAACCAACCTTTCTGGACGCTTTCTTCATGATATACCTAGTACCCATTCTGGCTCAGCTGTTGGCTATGATGGTATTCAGTCTCAGTATAATGAAGAACTTAGACTCGCTATGCTTCAACAGGTAAAGACTATAAATTCCATCAACTTGTTTGTTAATGTTGTTTGTTGTAAATGTTGTATGTTTTACAAGTGACATATTTCACTAATAGTGCCAATAAGATGTTTCTTCATGTCTAGCTGGTGTTTCTGTCAACTAATTCTTTGTTTGTGTTTCTGTTTATTTCTTTCTTGGCTCCTTGAAAAGGCACGAAACAGTCACTCTTCAACATGGGATTATGGGCCTAGTGTGAGAGCAGTTTCCAATGTTCTGGATGGCAGAAATTATAGCCTACAGACACAGAATCAGCGGCTTTCTGGATATCCGCAAAGTCAGCAACATATGCAAAATTATGATGCTCGCGAGTATACAAATATCTATCATTCTCAAGCAGGAACCATACGAGATCAACAGCAAGAAGGTCTTGGCGGTTTGCCGTTTACTTCTCAAGCACAGCCATATAGGCCTCCTCATCAATTTTGGCAGCAGAGATACTAGAGGTAGCGGGAATGGATGTAATGACTTAAACCAACTTTTGGGTACAGTTGCTGGTAGTTCTTTAGTTCTTTTTGTAGCATGTTTTAAAGCCCGGAATTAGGTAGTTTTCATAGATCATTCAGGGAACTTACAATGATCTTTTTTTGGGTTTGGCACAGTCTAGTTGTACATGCGGAAAGGTGAAAACAGAGTTGGGTTTGTTTTATGCCTCAATATTGTGTTTTTAACTAATTTGTATTGAGGCATGATAACTGAATTCAGTCATATTTTGCCAATCAGAATTTCCATAAACTTTTTGATTAAACTGCTGGCATATCTTACTGTACAAATTTGCATTTTTGCTTCTCTGAAATGCATAATGAGGTGGGAACTTTGTTTTATAGGATGAATGCTCTTAATATGATTTGGTTGAAGCAAAACAGTTAAATCAGTAATGAAAATAATTGCAGGGCAAGGCAATTGACATGAAGGAAATGTCAGTTAGAAAGTAGGCAGTGGGATATATGAGTACAGTATTTCTAATTACAAGTTGAGTATCACTTAACCTCTTCCGAACTTTGATCATTCTTTTTGCTTCTTTCAATAATTTTATTAGCGTAAAATACTCTACTTAAACTCAGATTCTTCAGTGCAGTTTCTGTGCAATCTATCTATGGCTGGAGGATTGGACAGAGCAGTCTCTTCTGTTGGATCCAAAATCAGCATGGACAGAAACCAAGATTCGGACAAGGGTAATCACCAGCGGCCGAGCATTGATGAAATGCTTTTGGCTCCAAAATTGCCCAAGGCAGTTCCGCCAGTTTCTTCAGCACGAGAGAGCGAAACGATTCGGCGACCTCGTGGTAGGCCTGCCGGTTCCAAAAATAAACCAAAACCACCCATCATTGTCACTCGCGACAGCGCAAATGCCCTTCGAGCTCATGCAATAGAGGTGAGCTCCGGCTGTGATGTTAGTGAGAGTTTAGCAAACTTTGCGAGAAGAAAACAGCGAGGAATATGTGTACTGAGTGGCAGTGGCTGCGTAACCCATGTCACTCTCCGGCAGCCTACCTCATCCGGTGCCATTGTGACACTCCACGGCCGGTTTGAGATACTGTCATTGCTCGGATCAATCTTGCCCCCGCCTGCGCCACCGGGTCTCATGGGGCTGACCATTTACTTAGCAGGGACTCAAGGACAGGTTGTTGGAGGAGGTGTAGTTGGGGCACTCATTGCCTCAGGTCCAGTGATGATCATGGCCGCTTCGTTCATGAATGCCACTTTTGATCGATTGCCATTGGATGATGATGAGATTTCTGCAGCTGTGCAGAATCAACATTACCAAAATGGTCGCCGCCACCACCTTGATATTTCAGATTTATATGGAGTGCCTCAGAACTTGCTTGCAAATGGTACTTTGCCCTCTGAGAAATATTCGTGGACACCGGGAAGAGCCATGTCAAAATCCTAGCTGTTTGAGCTGCAAACTTCTAGTCTCCAATACATTTTAGCATTTTTCAATGTCATGTCTTAATACTAGAATTATTCCTCGCTGTATCTGCAGATCTTTGTAGTTTCATCACAAAGCAAACTGTATCCTCCACTGATTTCTTCTGACTGAAGCATGATGTAATTCCAGCTACTTCAGTCCACATTGTTCTGTGTTAATGCTACTCGTGATTCAGATCATCCATTAAACTGTAAATTTCTCTGGCGTTTCTATGAAACCTTCCTCCTGCTGTAAATTCATGAACTTCTCCATTTACTTCAATCAAACTACACCCAGGTTCTTTCTCCAAATGCTGTTCTTTCAAAGAAATCCTTTGCTCAATTGCTTCCCCAAACTGACCAGTAGCAGCATAAACATTAGACATGACCACAAAGCTTGAACTATCCCTGGAATCCAACTCCATTACAGACTTCGCAACTCGTTTTGCCATCTGTGTGTTTCCATAATTTTTACAAAAAGAAAGCAGAGTTCCCCAAATAATTGCATCTGGTTTTACAGGCATATTTTTTATGAGTTCTTCTGCTTCATCAAGTAATCCTGCCTGGCCTAATGCATCAACCATGCAACTGTAATGCTTTATTGATGGTTGAATCTTATATGTTTCTGTCATTAACAAGAAATAGTCCTTTGCTTTATCCACCAAACCAGAGTAACTACAAGCCATTAAGACACCAATAAAACTAACATTATCTGGCTTGAAACTCGAAGAT
>CAODLS012412478.1:0-12339 GCA_948243855.1 Flueggea neowawraea | reverse complement strand
AACAACATATAAACAATAGATAAACAAAAAATCAATAACATATAAATTACATATTTGTCGCTCTATTATTTTCAACATATAAACAATGTATAAGAAGATATCAATAATATATAAATAATATATAAATAAAAAATAACATATAAATAAGACGCTTTAAATTTAAAAATGCAGAAAGACATTAACAACAAATCAACAACATACCAATAACATATAACTGAAACACCGTCAATTTGAAAATATATATTCGTGAATTTAAAAATTTACACTCGTATGAAAGAAATATTGCAAAAATGTATTCATAATAAGTATACTGTGTCACGTTGAATAAATATTGTAAACTTTTGGTGTGCATGATCTTGTAATTACCACTGTAATTTATCCTGCAAATAACATATAGCAGTTTCTCCAGGCCAATTGAGATTTTGGGCCAGATGGGATCCAAAACAAGCAAGTAGATGTGGAAAACGTCCATGGGCTTGGCCAGGCCTTTAGTTAGTACCGGTGGCAGAGTTCAACGCTGTTGGAGCTTTGCCTGTGGCGGCTAAACTGTTTTGACTGGTACAACTTTACGTCATTCTCCACTTACTACATCCAAGCTAATCGACCAACGTTGATACCAATTGTGGTTGAATTCCATGCACCAAGTCAGATTATAAGCGTAAATGGTTACTTCAGAGGCCCAAGAAGTGGAGCCACCATGTCTTTAATTATTTGTTAGGGGTAGGAATAGATGAGGATCTTTGACATTGGACACTACGGCCTTCCCATATGCCCCCACATCACGCCTCTCCTCCCAATAAATCATAACAACACCTAAATTATATCCCCACGTTGTTTATATGCAATTTGGCTACATCATTGAGATCTATTATGTCACTGTCCACCAAATAAATAATATGCCATCATGCTTGACTTTAGCGCTAAATAAGGTCATGTTGTAGTTAAAGCCAAAGTGGGAGGGCATTTTTGCTGGTCTTGGCTTTATATAAAGCGGCTCTGTCATAACCCACCCACCATATACCAAAACACGAGCTCTCCGAATTAGACACAACCAATACTTCAACAATTTTCATATTTTCTCCATTTGTTCCCAATTTTTGAAAAAATTGATCGAGAAATGGCAGTGAGGAGTAGAGGCGGTATGATGATGGTGATGAGAAGAGGAGGTCACTCACAGTCACAGAGGTTGATACCCAAGAGAGGGCAAGTTAAGGTGGGAATAGTGGTGTGTTTGGCTCACTCTTTTGCTTCTATTTTCTCCACTCGCAGAAGATGTGCCTCTCCTGGCCGGCCTCACTAGATACTTCTTCTGTTTGCGCTTCGTCGTGGAAGCTCGATTTTTGTACTGATATTTACTAGAGTAGAGAGACAGAGAGAGATTTTCTCGTTTTCACTTTTGGTTCGTGTAACTGACGATGTTTGCTGTTGATGTTTTTGTTTGTACATACCCAAAACTTAATGGAATTCTCTGTATTTTCTTTCAATGTCTACCCTTTACAGTAATCCTCCTCCTCTTTTTTACATTAACAGAAATTGAATATTAGCTTTATTAGTTTCTTATGTTTAACAAATCATATGACTGAAATCAAATTAAGTACCAAATGAACTTGCCAACAAACTGAAATCAAATTACTGATACATCACTCAAATCTAAAAAGATATATTTATCCTGAAAATTATCTTTTCTTTAAAAAAACTAATCGATTTTTTCGGGACGCATTAGAGTTGGCCTGTCTTTTGAAAGATTTAAACCTGCAATTCAGATATATTTATTCTGAAGATTACCCTTTTTTTAATTAAACCTGCAACTCAAATATATTTATTCTGAAAAATATCCTGTCTTTAAAAAATTAATTTTACTTTAGGTCGCATTAGAGTTGGTCTGTCTTTTGAGAGATTAAAACTTGCAATTTCGTGCACATTTTAAACAAAAGACATTGAAACCTGGTGCACCTTCTGAAAGTGTTTATTGCTAGTTGAGCTTATCCTGTGTGCATTTAACTTCAGTTAACTTCTATAGCTATTGGGCAGCAGTGTCCTTGCAAAACGTTATCTGCTTATGTCAAAATTCAAAGTTCAACTCAGAACGGGCATGTGTGTGGTCACAAGTGAATGTGTGTTAACAAATCCCCAACTTGACCGGCTTCCCCGTTACTAGACCTTTTTTTTTTCTAGTCAAGCATATAGACTAGACTTGCATGATGTAATCAGGTCGCATATATAAGTCCCAAACTGTTGGAAATTGAGATTTGCCAAGTCACCAACCTAAATTACTAAAAAAATATCAATTTAAGTTAGCGTGAGTAGTAAAAATTCTCGTCCTTTAAATAAATGGTTAGAAATTTGAATGGAGCAAACTTTATTGATAGAATTATCTTTTACTTTCTGTACTTCAGCGAAAATTAGTCCTTGCGATTGGCAAATACTTTGCAGAAAATTAAAAAAAATACTAAAGAAAACATATTTAGGCAAATATATTTAGAGAAATAATAACTCGTGAAGATGCATGCATCTCTTTGTTTAATTAGTTATTTGACAAACGTGTCAATACAGACAAATTAAAGTGAAGTGGCGGCTTTATAATTAATTTAAAATCCAAACTTATTGATTAATCCGAATCTATTCCTTTCTAAACACAATCTGATGTTATTGATTAAACTAGTGAGTCGAGGCATTATTTCTGGATAGTACATTGAATCAAGGTCCTTTTCCCACAACATTCCATGAACATGGTGGCTCCTTTTATGTACATTTACTTTAAGTTATGCACCATGTTGTTTGGTTTGTCGCTGTAATTCCGTTTCAAGACAGACTAAATTTTTAATTTACTGGACTGTCATGCTTGACACACTAAACTATACTTATAACAAGAAGATGGCTTTGCAACATTTCTTTGAGACGAATTGATCCCATCTTCGAAAAGAATTAATAGGATTGTTTCCACTATCAGGATCATTTAAAAAAAAAATAAATGTCTCAGTCTTCCTACTTTATTAGTCAGAAAACAAATTATGTAAATAGTCTTTTTTTCCATATCTTTTTGAGTTGAATTCTCAACCGTTTAATATTATAGTCAGTAGCGGACCTAGGGGGTCTAGCAGGGTCCCATGACCCCCTCGGTTCCGTGGTCTCTTAACATATAATACATATATATAGTTTATTTATGGTTTATTTATAGTTTATTCATAGTTTATGATATGCATTTACAATATTATATGATAAATTTATATATTATATATAACATATGGTATTTACCAACTATAAAATGCTACTTTATTCTTTGTCGAGCACCCGCTTGGATTTTATTCTGCATCTACTGATTATAGTTAATTTTAGTACTAATAAGTTATAAGTTTATTAATTCTTATATTTTTTTTGAAATTGTTTTTATTTTTATATATATATGTTTTCTTGATACTTTATACATTCTGTTTAAATTAGTCTTTTTCTTCCTTTTATGACCTAACTCAATTGATGATCGGAATCTCAAATTCAGTAGATGCACTGTTTTTTGCTGCTTTAAATATAATTTGAATTAAACTAATTTGGATTTTGGACCCTAATTTTCAATTTTTTTTTGGAACAAATTAATATGTATCATTACAATAAGCTAATAGTTGGAAATGCATATATAGTGGGCACGGTTGTTATATCTATTCCGAAGTGAAGGCAATAAGGCAGGTAGTTTCGGAGGTGTGTGGCTTGATGTGGTGGGGGTCAGGGGAAGCATAGTGGGAATTGATTAATAAAGATTAATTATGGCTTTATGAAAAGATAAGGCAAAGTGGAAAAAGAGAACCACACCACCACCACCACCGCCACGAATCTAATCAATCATGCTTTGCCTTTTAAATATGAACAGAGCGGCCACATAATTTTCGCACATGGGCATTGTTTAAGGGTACCTCCTTGTTTTGTCATTATTTTGCAAAAATAGCATCGTCCTTGTCACAGAATTGGTCTGTCAATTCCTTGACCAAATGTTTTTCTGCCTTCATGAATGCACGAGCGTTCACATTGATTTGGTGGACACAACAGTACAGCACCTCAATACTTCTTTCCAGTGGCAGACCTAAGGGTCCGGCATGTCCTGTGACCCTTTTATTATGTAATCTTTTAACATATAATATATATATATAATTTATTTATAATTTATTTATAATTTATGATATATATTTATAGTATTATATATAATATATAGTCTTTATTAATTATAAAATGCTACTTTATTTTTTGTCAGGCCCCGTTTGAATTTTATTCTGCATTCTTCACTGTTTCTTTCCGAGCGTTCACATCCCCCAAGGAAGGAGTTAATTTCATTCAGAATCACTAAAGTTGGGGTTTTATCCAAGACGGTCATTAAACTCTATTTTTGCTTACAACGGTCATTAAAATTATGGTTTTTGCCTAAAACAATCACTTTGGGCATATTCTTTTAAAACCTTTAACAACTTGTATATAAGGATACCACAACAATTGAAATACATATATTTGTACTTTAAATTGTGCAATAATTTTGTTATTTGTCTATTTATGCCAGTGTTTTTCATCAAATTAGTGGCGTAGCAATTGAGATACGGTCCTACTTGCCTTAGTGTATTAATATCATGACAATTGTCGATTCAATAATTAGGCAAAAACACTATAAAAAATAAAAAAACGATAAAATTGTTATATTGTTTAAAGTTTAAATACATATATTTCGGTTGTTGTGTTGGTTTTATAATTGTTGTGACATTCTTATGTGTAATTTGTTAACGACGTTAAACAAATTCATCCAAAGTGATAATTCTCGACAGGACTTGTAACTTCAGTGGCCTTTATGGACGAAAATGAAGTTTAGTGACCCTCTTCGAAAAAAACCCTTAGGTTTAGTGACCGTACATAAAATGATCTCTAAAGAAGCACTGTTATCAGAATCGGATCGTCCATCGAATTCAGCCCCTCATAAGGGGGATTTGACTCCAATTCAACACTAAACAAAATAAAAGTTAAAATTATCATTTCATTTCAATTTTTTTCGATTTCGATTCATTTTTTATTCGAAAGTCGAACCAAACGGCTGCTAATTTTGTCCACAAATCTAGACACACTCCCTCAGTGAATATTACACCCTAAATTTCTCACAATTACCTATAATATAATATGGGTTAATTCCTCTATCGAATATACAATAATTAGACGCTTTTAAAGATGCGTGCAAATTTCATCTAGTTTTTAAATGCTTTCTTAATTAGGCAATGATTAGGAAACAATATATAAGAGTATTTTCAATCCCCTCTTTATATTAATTATTTTTTTTATAATAAAAAAATTTTATTTTTTTTTATTTCACTCTTTATCTCAAAAAAAAAAGATAAAGAATAATTTTGACTAAATATATGTGGCTAATTTATTTCACTCTTTATTTTAGTTTCTCTTTATTAACTATATATTTTTATACCATATTTAATTGTTATATTTGAATATATTACTAGCCTCAATAAAATATAGAATTAAATTTAAAGAATCCATTGAAATTGAATAATTTTTTTACTCTTTAATAATAATTACATTCTTTATTTATATAAAAAAATACCCTTCAAAATAAAGAACACCATAAGAGATACTCTAAGACACACAAATCCAACTTTTATTATGAGAACTAAATATTTGATCTAGATATATTAGTTCTCCACATCTTATAATGATTCTTTAACCCAAAATACGTACTGATTCAATTCAATCTATGTATATCTCTTTCTTGTTTGCCAACTCCATCCATTATTCTCTCGAACACTCTAAATGGAAATTAAGTCCTTAAATTCATAAAATACAATATAAATTATGCATTTGATTTCAAAATTCTTACATAATTAAGTAAAAAGATTTAATTTTTAAAATAGGAGAACCGGTTTTTAAAAACAGACCAATTTACTAATTACTGTTTTGACCGACCAATTTGCTAGTTTATAATTTGTTGCAAACTGATATAATAGCATGATCGGACCGAGTAACCGACCGATCTGATTCTAATAACACTGGTCCAGTGAGTAACCAAATGCAAAATGTTGCCCACTTAACATGTCAAAAAAGTTTGAGTCATAAAAATAGTTTACGCATTAAGTGATATTATACCATGACACTACACCTTTTGTATGAGTGTGTGAATCATCGATTCTTGTCACAACTCATTTTCGGGCCATGACCGAAGTACGAGACGATTCGTTTACGAGAGCCCGACCCATCTCACACAAACCTCAAAATAAAGAATTTTTATCCAAATTCATATTTAAATTATTAATAAATAATATCAAATAAAAGTTCAAACCTAATTTAATAAAGTAAAATATTTATAATATTAAATACATAAATATTTTAAATTAAAAATATTTGTAATATTAAAAACAAGAATATAACCCATAGAAGCCTGAAGTGGAGCATCTAACAAATAAACCAACTGGGGCTCGATTGAAAGGGCATTCACTGCCAACTGGACTCCTCACTGAGCACTAACAATCTGATAACTCAAACTCTGGCTAACCTGAAAAATGTTAAAGGAGGGCGTGAGAAAACTCAGTGAGGGATGATGCTTTAGAATGCTTCTGGGACCTCATATAAACCGTTTTGAAAACAGTTTGAAAATACCACATGCAGATATAGTCAAATATATATATACACACACATACACGTGTGCTAAGTAAATAGTAGCGTTTGAAAAACCATTCCGAAATCATTCGCAGACAAAGCATACACATGCACACATACATTCAGGAGCTGAGTAAAACCTTTCAAAGCATTTTCAAGCTTTATCAAAGATAACATACTTTCGAAAACAAAGTGAAATTCTTCAGAAAACCTCTCACTTCATTAGAAGTTCCAAAAAGAAAAGTCCAAAAACCCTTCCAGCTTTATAAGAAATTCCAGAAACAAAGAGTTGCCATATAGGCACAATGGGTAGCCATCCACGCTACTAATGTCGCGCGAACGAGTATAGCCACTAAGGCGAGTATAGCCGCTAAGGCAATGCGTAGCTGCTAAGGCACAAACATATATATACGTGGCCACTAAGGATCAAAGATAACCCTCCAGACTGTATTCAACGTTGGATCCAAAAACAAAGTCGACGTAGTATTGCCCTTAAGGCCTTATCAAAGTAGTATTTCAAAAACAAACAAATACCATAATAATATATATAAAAGTAATCATTTGCATTTCCAAAAACAGAGGAAAACCTTGGCAAGCAACAACATGCAAAGCAGACAAGCATTCACAAAAACAATGCGCAAACTTTATTTCAGAACGTACTAAAGAAGGTTTTCAAAGTCAAATTCAAATCAAACAAGTCCTCACGTAAGCTAAATTTTAGGATTTCCAATCCTTTAATTAGTTTGGATTACATGCTATGGTCATAACACAACAAAAACATATAAGTTCAGGAAGACACAACCTATGTGTCTGAAGTCAACATAGCACTCACCTAGATACCAAGCTACCAAACTCTGAATCACTAACCATCTTTCGATGACTGATTACCTCGAAAACCAAACTGAGTTAAAACAAATATTTTCACGAAGAATTAACATGGGGACTGTGGAAATACAAATAATGAAGAAATGCAATGCAGACTCAAACTTAGAGATGCTAGAAATCCTTTTTCAATCGAATGTCTAACCCTACCGTCGGTTCTCAAACACTTCATTATCTCACAGATTCAATCTTCCAAACCTTTTAAAATCTACAATTCAAATCCTCTAAATAATTCACAACCAATATTAAACTTCAACCATTCAAAATATTACATTCTAATTCTAGCAATAGGGGTTCTTCTCAAAATAATCCAAACTTTGTATCGGCCAACACCCAATGTTCTAAATCGTTCCAAATGACTCACATCAACCTCCTAACCATAAATCTACAATCAATTACCCCAAACAAACTCAAACTCATGAACAATCTTCATAACTTGGCCAAAACCCTAACCCATTTCAAAATAACATCAATATTCAATTCCAACACAAGCCCATACTAATTCTAAATTCATTTTATCATATATTAACAAAAATTAACTCAAATAAATTCAAAAATTTGTTCAAAACAGTGATCAAGGCTCAAAACCGTCACTTACAATACCCATACAACATACATGCATAAACAACAAAACCCAAGCCAAATCCTTGCATTTCTAACTCCAATCAACCAAGATATAACAAGAACAACTCCAAATCTAACTAGAAATTCATCTAAAACTGAAACCCTAGCTTCAAACAAAACCCATTTCCTCCAACCTCAAAAATCTTCAAAACCAAAGTTAAAACCTTGTGATTCCTACCTTAAACAACCATACTACAACCGACAACATCCATTCCAATATAATCACTCAAATCCGAAACAAACATTCAAAATCGGCCTCAAACCTAAAACTGAGATTCAAGCATGAAAATGATTAAATGAAGAGATTAGGATGGAAATCTTACCTCCAGAAATGTTTAGAAACGTTGGGGAAGCAAAAATGAAGTGTGAGGACTAATTTGAGAGTGAGAGAGAGAGAAAATGATGAGTGACATACCAAGGTCGGGTGAGGGGGTATTTATAAACCCTCATCACCAAACGCAACGTTTTCATTTATTTCCAACATTTAAGTCCAACGTACGTAGATCCCTTCACAGCGTACGCAGACAACATTCAACAAATTCTCGGTTCAACCCAGATCATGATCTACGTGCTTAGCTCCTTTACTACGCACGTAGACGACCTACATAGCTCGCAAACCAACCCGAATCGTGCTCTACGTGCGTAGATCTCCCTACAACGCACATAGATGACCTCCAGCAAGCCCTACACGCCTAAATTCACACCTCAAACGTGTTTTTAACTTAAAATCATAAATCTCATCACTCTCGGTACTTAACAACACCCAAACTTACAAAGGTATCATCTTAAAACAACTATAAACATTTCCAAGCACTCTAAACATCATTTTAAACATTCAAGAATCAAATTGGAAATGAGTTAAGATTATTGAAAATCGAATGATGTTCCACCAAAGACCTTGTTAGAATTGTTTGGAACGCTACATAGAATCAATCGGAATGAGTGGGATATTATAATTCCACTAAAAGTACTGTTTTTTTCTTAAAATGTATTTATTTCATTATTAAGATAGAACAACAATAGCTGGAGTTGCATACAAAAAATGGAGAAAATCACTACTCTAGAATTTTCGGAAGCTGGGATAATGTGTCTGCTATAAAATTTAAGTTCCTTAGAGGAGATATTCATAAATGATAACATAATTCATTCGCTGGCAGAGATTGAAGGGACGGATTATGCCAACAAATAAAATAGCAATACCGATACCAAAGTAAAGGAACCAAATTAGCACACAAAAAAATTACGTGAATCGGCTTTTTAAAACACAAACAAAGGAGAAGCAATATATGCACTATATGTTATTAATAATATATTAACAAAAGGCATGACTCAACTTATACTAAATTTTTATCATTAATTGTTTTTAAATTTTATGTTAAGAATTAAATAAAAAAATAAATTATATTAATTATTAAATTTAAAAGAGTGAATGGTAAAAATTTGATGTAAATCATTTAATGTAAATTGAGGCCTCCCATTATTGACTAATTCACACTGGTTTAAATAGAATGAATAAATTTTCTGTTGTATTCTTGCGAGGAGTCAAACTCCAAACATACAGACAATATCCTACAATAGGCAATTGACGGTCAAATATCGTCAACTAACAGTCAAATACTACGGCATAACTCGTAATTAGTACGAAAACCAATTGCATTTAACCAACGATTACCCTTTAAAACCACAATAGAAGAAGCTTGACGGTCACAGATCACTCACAGTCCACACCCTATACGAAATTCTCTCACACTGGTCTGTAAAGACCTCGGAATCCAAAAGCTTCGGTTCGTTCTTACAACCGTCGGAGATCGAAAATGATGCCAGTTGCAGTAACCAAGGGAGTGAAGGTGACAAGGAGGTTGTCAAGCAGGCCAATCCCCAAGAGAGGGCAGGTGAAGATGGCTATAGTGGCGGCTTTGGCTCACTCTGTCGCCTCTTTTTTCTCCCATGGTCGCCGATGATCTTCATCTTCCTCACTTGATGTGTCGATAAAAGTTTCAGTCGATTAGCTTTCTTCTTTTTTTTTTTCAGGGAGTGACAGAGATTAATTTTGTAGTTTTTGGAAGAGGCCTATGTATTTGTACATTATCAAGGTTTTGTAGTTTTCTTGCACAGATGAATTGAGACAATCTTGTTTTTCTTTCATATTAACTAGTTAGCTAATTAGAGAACATAAACCAATCATAGATTGAATCGAAGTGAAAATGGGTTAATTAAACAAATGTGGGAAAAGACGGGCAAAGCTAACCAATCCTGGAATTGTCCCTGCCAAAAACAAGAGTAGTAGCCCAATTGACAGCCACATAGAACCTGTTCCTCCAACTCAAAACCCGAGTCAGATACGCAGAACGCCAAATCAGCCAACTCACAAACCCAGCAAGTGAAATCCCTTTTGCGTCCTTGGACTGGCGTAAGTCGACCAGAGCCTTGTAACGCCCGACAGAGGCCATGCTTCCGAGATGCTTGTACACGAATGGATCTCCTAAAGCTACGTTCTTTGCGGTCAATGCCTTCCCTCCATTCTGTTTTCCGATATTGTTGAACAATTTCACCAGATATTTCCCCTGCCTCTCCGCCACCTGAGCTAGAGCTGGCAGCACTGGCCGACCGGTTTGTTCAAGGAATCCAGCACAGTCTCCGAGCGCGAATACGTCTTCTACTAATGGTACCCTCAACCATTCGTCTATGCCAATCCTGCATTAATTGATTGCATACATTAGTTTCTACAAGGTTGATGAAGAACATAATGAGGAGACAAAAAGATTGGTTTTTTGGTTACCTTCCACCGGGGGACTTGGGGAGATTCAATGACTTGACAAACTCAGAAGGACCAACGCCGGTGGACCAGACTAAGAGACCGTAAGGAACATCAGTTCCATCACTCAGAACTAGTTTGTTTGAATGAACCTCTTTCACTACCCCTCGCATCAGAGACACTCCATACTGTTACAAAAGCTTCATTTTTCAGTCACAGTTCTGTAAAAGAAACGTTTTTATGGAGGATGCTTATGGGTTGGAGCGAACAATTACCTTAGTCAAATGATTTATTGCATAGTGTCTGAGGCCAACATCAAAGGATGATAGAATCTCATTTGCCTGTTAAAACAAGACACAGATTACCTTTGCAAATGATTGAAGGTCAAATCACAAGAAAAAGTTTATAATAGGATTACCTCTATGAGAGTCACTCTAATGTAGTCTTTGACATGAGCGTACCGCTCATGAACATCTCTCATGATGAAATCACTCAATTCACCACTGAACTCCACTCCAGTTGGACCACCCCCGATTACAACGCAATGTAATAGGCGTTGCTTTTCTTCTTCCGGGATTCCTGCAACCACATTTTCATTATGAGTCCTCTCTCCATCAAAACTTTACTTGTCTGCGGAATGTATTGATTGACACTCACCTGGATTCTCGGAAAGCATTAGGTTCAAGAGGAGCTTCTTCCTTATTTCTTGGGCGTGATTCACTTCTCTGAGGAAAAATGCATGTTCTTTGACCCCCTTGATGCCAAATGTCAGCGGTTCAGCTCCAGAAGCAATGACCAGCTTGTCATATGCAACTTTGAATTTGTAAGGTTCCCTGGGTAATCCAACATTGTCAACAGTCTCGCAATACACCTGATCACATAACAAACGGCACCATCAACTGGCGATTCAATCACATCTTTATCCAAATACTGGAAAAGGACGATAAGCAAAGCATGAAAGGAAGACTGACTTCATGTTTATCGGTGTCAATTCCAGTGCAATTAGCCAGATAAAAGTATGAATCAGGATTAGATGCCAATGCGTTCTGTATGCGGCTGACAGGCTCAGCTACAGAGCGGAATTCCAGTGTTCCAACGCAAGTTGAAGCGAGCAAAGGAGTGAAAACCATGTGATTTCTTGGCGAAATGCAAACAGTGTCGTAGATTTTCGTGTGGAGACCTTTCATAAATCTACAAGCTGCCCATCCTGTACCAAGAACTACAACCCTTGGCTTCTCACTAGATTTGGTAGCTGGCAATCCCGGATAACTTGGTTCTTCATACACAGAATCTTCAATGATCCTCTCTGGATTAGCAGATTGATAGTTTGGGGTCACTCTGATTCCCCTGCTCCAGAAGCTCATGTGGTTTAGATTCTTGATGCTGGGAATATAAGACAGGTTGTTGCGCGCGGTGACATTTTGAAAGGAAGGTGAAAAATGAGTATGAAC
>CAODLS012411718.1:0-10982 GCA_948243855.1 Flueggea neowawraea | reverse complement strand
ATCGATTATGCAACAAACGATAATTGACTCTATACATTTTTTGATCAATTTCTTGACAAACTATATTAATTAAGTCACTTAAAAGTTTTTATCATGCTGTAATTCTTCAATCTCAGCAAAAATTACTGTTAAACAAATCTAAAAAATTTTATGTAAAAGATTAAAATGACAAATCCTAACCCTTAACCCCCAACCCCTAAATCCAAAACCCTAAGCCCTAAGCCCTAAACCATAACCCTTAAACACTCAAGGTTGTTGATAACCACTCTGTTTTAAATTTTGAAATTTCATTTGAAATAAACGTCTTGTTGATATAAGTATTTGGTTTGTAAGAAGGAAAAATGTTTTGTTTCTCTAAAATGAATATTCGGCGAAATTTGTACTTTTATGAAATAAATGGTATTTATTTCATTTGCCTTTGATTTATGAAATCGGATTTGTATGATTTGACAATGGTGTAACCACTACCATGTATTTGATTCTGAATTTATATTTTCAGTAAATATACGATTTAATTATGATCATTTGACACAATTCAGTTACGAGGATAAATCGTAACCTTTGGTACCAATGAAATGAGAACTCTCAACTACTAGGGATGTTGGTAGTCATGCACCTCAGCCCGACACGTGATATGATATTGATTAGTGGTAGAGTCCACGTAATTTGACTAGTGGTGGAGACCACATATGATCTTGTGGCAGAGTCCACGTTGACCTCGATAAGTAGTCCCATGTTAGATTGGTTTTGGAATGATATCATTTAAGACCAAATATTTGGATATTCGCGTTATATGATTTAAGACCAAATACTTCGACATTTTCCATATATGATTTGAAACCGAGGTGTTGAAAATTGCCTTATATGAAATTTGAAACCAAGTATTTCGATATTTGTGTTATACGATTTGAAAATAAACCCTAAACCCTCAACCTCGACCGTAAACCCTAAGCCGTAAACCCTAAAACTCTAATACCCTAAACCTTAAACCCTAAAACCTTAAACCATTAACCCTAAATCCTCAACTCTAAACCCTCAACCCTCGACCCTAAACCCTCAACCCTTATTATGGTTGTTGATAACCACTCTGTTTTAGATTTTGAAATTTCGTTTGAAATAAACGTCTTGTTGATATAAGTTTTTGGTTTGTAAGAAGGGAAAATGTTTTGTTTCTCTGAAATGAAGATTCGGCGAAATTTGTGCTTTTATGAAATAAAGGGCAATTATTTCATTTGCCTTTGATTATGAAATCGGATTTGTATCATTTGACAATGGTGTAACCACTACCATGTATTTAATTCTAAATTTATATTTTCAGTAAATATACGATTTAATTATGATGACTTGGCACAACTGAGTTACGGGGGTAAATCGTAACCTTTGGTACCAATGAAATGAAAACTCCCAACAACTAGGGATGTTGGTAGTCATGCACCTCAGCCCGACACATGATATGATATTGATTAGTGGCAGAGTCCACGTAATATGACCAGTGGTGGAGACCACATATGATCTCATGGCAGAGTCCACGTTGATCTTGATAAGTAGTCCCATGTTAGATTGGTTTTGGAATGATATCATTTAAGACCAAATATTTGGATATTTGCGTTATATGATTTAAAATCAAATATTTCGATATTTGCCTTATATGATTTGAAACTGAGGTGTTGAAATTTGCCTTATATGAAATTTGAAACCAAGTATTTCGATATTTGTGTTATACTATTTGAAAAAAAACCCTAAACCCTAAACCCTCGACTGTAAACCCTAATACCCTAAACCCTAAACCATAAAACCCTTAACCTCAACCCTCGACCCTAAACCCTCAACCATCGACCCTAAACCTTAAACGCTCAACCCTTATTATGGTTGTTGATAACCACTCTGTTTTAGTTTTTGAAGTTTCATTTGAAATAAGCGTCTTGTTGATATAAGTATTGGGTTTGTAAGAAGGAAAAATGTTTTGTTTCTCTGAAATGAAGATTCGGAAAAATTTGTGCTTTTATGAAATGAAGGGTATTTATTTCATTTGCCTTTGATTTATGAAATCGGATTTGTATGATTTGACAATGGTGTAACCACTACAATGTATTTGATTCTGAATTTATATTTTCAGTAAATATACGATTTAATTATGATGACTTGGCACAACTCAGTTACGAGGGTAATTGTAACATTTGATACCAATGAAATGAGAACTCCCAACTACTAGGGATGTTGGTAGTCATGCACCTCGGCTCGACACATGATATGATATTGATTAGTGGCAGAGTCCACGTAATTTTACCAGTGGTGGAGACCACATATGATTTCGTGGCAGAGTCCACGTTGACCTTGATAAGTAGTCTCATGTTAGATTGGTTTTGGAATGATATGATTTAAGACCAAATATTTGGATATTTGCGTTATATGATTTAAAACCAAATATTTCGATATTTGCCTTATGTGACTTGAAATCGAGGTGTTGAAATTTTCCTTATATGAAATTTGAAACCAAGTATTTCGATATTTGTGTTATACGATTTGAAAATAAATGTTTTGGATTTGCCTCTTATAAATTTGCAAATAAACATTTTTGAGCTATTTTGGTTTGTTGTTTGCTTTGGTTGCGAATGATTTCGAAATAAATTTGGAAACTATTAATTTGTACTTGGCGTGTAAACGTATATACATTTATAGCTGCATGTAATATTTTCAAGCTATTTTCAAAACAATTTGCGTAAGGCCCGGAGCTGCTCTAGAGTGTCGTTTCCTCACTATGGTTTTTACCCCCTTCTTTTCTACCTATTTTTCTGTATTCATACTTACAAATGATATTGGTTGATTGCGGTCCCTCGACATTCAACACCTAGTGAGACTTTATGCAGTTGCAGTCAGTGCCCTTTTGTTCGGGCTCAATATTATTATTTTGTTAGTTGCTCTACACCGGTTTACTTATGGGTATATGTTTTGTATATTTATTTGATATTTAAAAATGATTTATCATTTATTTAATATTTCATTATTATGATTTTTTTTAAAACAAGTTTTGATTTCTACTTATTAAACTTTACAAATTGTTTTAATATGGTTAGAAATAAATTTGTTAAGTTCTTTGAGGCTTGTGCGGGATGGATCGGGCTTCCACAGATGGTTCGCCTCTTATGCCGGTCACAGACCCACAATGGGTCGTGACAAAGGTGGTATCAGAACATTAGGTTTCATATTGTCTGGGTCAATTGTGGAGTCTAGGTATTTTTGATCGAGTCACTTTGATTTGCCTCTATGTGCTCTTCTGATTGATATCATGGTACTATGGCAATGGTCAACCCAATAATTGTTTTTCATTTTAGTGCTGAAACCAATTCACACACATTATTTCTCTTGAATTTATCGAGTTCTTCTTGCATTGCTCGAACCCAACATTCATCTTCTAGAGTTTTTTTTTTAATATTCTTTGGTTCAACAATGGAAATGTATGCAAAGTTACTTTGAAACTTGTTCAAGGATCTTCTTATTTTAACTCCTTCTCCAATGTCTCCAATCACTTGCTCTATTGGATGATCTTTTACTCTTGTCTAATCCTTTGGAAGTGAAGTAGATACACTTTCTTCATTTTTGGCAGGTTCTTCATTGATATTTAACTCCTCCAAGTCTTTTTGAATTTCATGATCATCATTCTTTTTCAAGATAACTACATCATCATCAACAATTTCCTTTCTCATAGGTGAGATTATATCATCAAATTTAACATGAATAGATTCATCAATAACTCTAGTTCTAGAATCAAACACCCTATAAGTTTTGCTATTAGTGGAGTAAACAAGAAAAATTCTTACATCCGATTTAGCATAGAATTTCTTAAGTTATCTTTGTCATTAGTCAATATATACACTTTACAACCAAATGGAGGGAAATAAGAAATGTTAGGTTTCTTACCTTTGCATATCTTATAAGGAGTTTTCATTTGATCCCTTCTCAAACATACTCGGTTGATGATGTAGTAAGCGGTGTTCATAGTTTTGGCCTAAAAATATTTTCGATGATCATACTCATTTAGCATCATTCTACACATTACCACCAAAGTCTGATTCTTCCTTTCCATCACGCCATTTTGTTATTGCAGTAGTGATATTTGAGTCCTTCGACCTGAATTCACCATGGATTCCTACATAAGGAGCTTTATGTTTGGATATAGTTCAACATCATCTGTAAACAGGATGGTAATACAAGCTATTATTGGACATATGCTAAATCATGTTGAGGAATATGAGTGATCTTGAATCAATTCAGATTCACAATGAGAATTCCTTTTAAGTTTTGACGATTTAACAAAACACTTGAAACAGTTAAGCTACGCACGTAATAGACACTTCTAAGCACGCTAAAGACTATCCTAAGCGCTTTAATTTATGATTTGTGAGCGTTGATCATATTGGAGAAATTCTGGAAGTTCCAGAATGGACATTGCACGCGCAGATATATATATATATATAATCCACGTAGTGTGCATAGTATGCGCATAGAAGTTAGTGTTATGTGCGCAAACGAAGCAACATCAGAAGACAGCATACTGGCCTAGATGATGAGCCATACTATGCAAGTGAAAGAAAATTTTACGCACTTAGATCAGTCCTTGATGAAAATTGAAGAAAGCTCCCTAGACAAGTCATGTCACGCTTAAACAAGTACAATGCGCGTAAAACACTCAAGTCAAATTCTCAAGAGGATTATGCTACACACGTAGACAGGACCCATAATGAAGACAAGCTCAAGTCACGACTTAGGAATTTAATTCAAAAAGAGAATATTCTCTGACAGTTACAGTTGGTGACAACTAGTGTCAAATGTATTGGTGGTATGCACGTAACGAGGGTGTTACGCACGTAAACGAGACTGAGGTCGACAACTGACAAAGCTAAGACGCTCATCGGGATTTGAATTTGAATATTCTCTGACACATTCTCGTACAAAACCAGAGGTGTGATCTTTGGAAACTCATCAATGCACATAAAAGAACATGTTGAGCGCGCAGAACATATGTACTACGCACGTACAACAATATCAACGCACGTAGAAGACACCTGAAGGTATCCTGAATGAGACAGTAACAAACATACTCAGTATGCTACACACAGAAAGAGGTATCTACGCGTACTTCTATGATGATTATACTATGCATGTAGTACTTATGGTACGCACGTAGCAAGGTTTGATGTCATCAAATTCATCCTTTTCATCTATCTCGCAATGGCTACTTTCTATCTCTTAATGGGTATTTGGACTTGGAAGAATATAAATACCTTTTGGTATGTCAAAGAAGAGTGACACAACTCTTGAGCATTCTTTCCTACAACATCCAAGCATTAAAGCCTTTATTTTGCTTACTTTCATTGATACAAGTTCTTTGTTCTTAAACTGTCTATTATCACAACTTGTATAACTGGTTTAATTATTGTGGTGAGTGTCAGTTAATCATCTTTGTAAGAATCATTGTGAGAAGGATCAAGGGTAGATCCTTAGAGTGATTTTTATTCTTGAACGGGAATCAAGAAAGTTGTAAGAGCTATTACTTTGCTATAAAGTGAAGTTGTAATCTCTATGAAGATTATTAGTGGAAATCCTAAGTGGTGATACTTAGATAATGGACGTAGGCATTGTGTTGGCCAAACGACTATAACTCTCGGTGTTCTTTCTTTGATTGCGATTATTTTCCAAGAAGTTTCAAAGATGTTCAACCCCCTTCTAGTGTGGTTATTGACTCTACAATCGCTGTGACAATCTTAGGCCTATCCCAATTAATTACAGCCTATACCTTTTTTGTGGTCCATCATGATGCCTTCTTTTGACACCACATGCCCAAGGAATGCCACTTGTTAAAGCTAGAACTCGCACTTCAAAAAATTTGCATACAACTTATTCACTCGTAAAGTCTGCAAGATTGACATCAAGTGGTCCTCGTGCTTTTCTCTACTCCTCGAATACTGAAAATTTTCATTAATGAAAACAATTACAAATCGATCCGAATATGGTCTAAACACCTACATATATTACTTGAAAACATTTTTCTCAAAACGATTCGCATAGATGGCAAACAACATGCATTCATACATAGTCAATATTATTTTATTAAATATTGAAATCCATATATTTTCTATTGGACTAACAACACCGGAACAGGCTGATCTGATATATTTCCTATCTGATTATCAAATGTGGACTCCTTGCCACTTGACCCATGTGTCTGGCCGGACGCACACTGTTACCACCAACCCTGGTCACTAGGTATTGACTAAACAATGTTATACCAAAGGCTATGTTTTCCTATATCTAAGGGGTTCAAAGTTAGAATGATAGATACAAATATTATTAGCAAGTAAGCATACATAGCAGATGAATAATTACTGAGGTTGTTACTAGACATATCTTAATATTATAAGTAAAGATTTCTTATTCCATATTTCACGTAAAAAAATTTAGGATTTACTGATCCCTTAATTAGTCTATATTACATGGAAAGTACAAACACATCAAAATCAATATAATTTTAGAAAACACAGTTTATGTGTTTAGTATGACATCCAACTCACTAGAATACCAAATTAGAAGATCCGGTCATTCACCGTTGTTGGATGGATGACACCTCAACAATCACAAGATGTTGAAAGAAAATAGATCATATCAGAGTCAAATACAGTACTGTGGCAATACAAAAATGGATGGAGTGTAGATGCAAGTCCCAAACCCCCCAACGACGTCGACAATCCTATTGCGATGGAATATCTAACCTTCTTGATAATCAAGCGTTTCATAAAATATCAGTCCTAGTCCTTCAACTTTTAACAAATTATACTTTAGTCCCCAAGGTCACGACATATTAAAATTTAGTCCCCAAACTTTTGAAAGTTACAAATTGGTCCTTCAAATATTTTACAAATATATTTCAGACCTCAAACAATTGGAATTTTTCATTCTAGTTACTACAACAGAACATTTATAAAAAACGCCCCAATTTCGTCCTGCCTGACATAGCCCGT
Source organism: Flueggea neowawraea (assembly GCA_948243855.1). Classification (NCBI taxonomy): domain Eukaryota; kingdom Viridiplantae; phylum Streptophyta; class Magnoliopsida; order Malpighiales; family Phyllanthaceae; genus Flueggea; species Flueggea neowawraea. Next base: position 3,966 of record CAODLS012411718.1, on the reverse strand, counting down.
TCCAAATCATGTAAATCACCTCTAAACTATATGTTTTGGCTCTATATATATCATCATTTGATTCTTCCAAAGGGCATAATTTGCACCATTGAACCTTGATGGTTTGGTGGTAGTGGAACCTTCTTCAAAATAGCTAGGATTCAAATTCAAAGCCATTCTGGATCTTCACTCTTCGGTGGTTAAACCATCACAAATAAGAGCCTATGCTCTAATACCAATTGAAAGAGCAAATACCACACTAGAAAGGGGGTTGAATAGTGTGGTTGATGTGGCTTTGAAATCTTTTTTCAAGTTAAGCACGTATGAGCACAAACAAAAAGAGCAACACCGAAATTGGAGTGGTTCGCCTTAACTCTTTCCTACATCCACTATCTGAGTATCACCACTTAAGATTTTCACTAACTCCAAACTGTGGTTACAACTTTCACTTTCAAGCTAAGTGAGAAATCTTACAATTCTTGATTTTGGTTCAAGAATAAGCCAAACCTAAGATCTACCGCTGATCCTAACCTCAGAAACGCTCTGTTTAATACAAAGATTCATTCACCAAAGAGATTTAGAACAACGGATACAAGTAATAAAAATAATAAATAAGCACAAGATCACTTGTATCATCAAGAAAAAAAATTTGATGCTAATAATTAGGGTTGCAATATGTATGATATACTGCTTAGATGATTTGGAATGTATTTATATCTTCTAGAATATTTCTACCCGTGTGACTCAATAGACAGCTGTTGGAGTGCATAATCAATTTGATTTTGTTTTCTAATTAAGCACTTACTTGAGTAAGTATGTAATCTACTCGAGTAAATCCAGCTTCAGTTGTATATACCCAGATTCTATCCTGACTTACTCAAGTAACTTTAAAGTCTACTCGAGTGGGTCTCCAAAATATGACCGTTGTACTCCAATCAATTCAAAATCTTTCCATATTCAGCTTGAATGCCTCATATTATGTTGCCCACAAAATTCGTTCACTTGAGTAACAATTTCTCTACTCGAGTAACTTTAGTCTCGGGACATTCCTCAACAAATTTGAGTCAATCTGGAACCACTTCTTACTCAAGTCATTTCTTGTTCCACTCGAGTGATTTCTAAATCAGTGCATCCTCTAGATTATCGACTTACTCGAGTAACATTTTGTCTTCACTCGCATAACTCTTATTTGCCATTTGCACACTCGAGTAACTTACTTCTGCTCGAGTGACATTATTCATCAATGGCTTCCTGGATCTTAACTTTACTCAAGTAACATTGATTCCTACTCAAGTAACTTTTACATTCAGAAGCCTTCTAGACGTGTCTATTGGTCAAGTCATTGTGTGAATTGGTTGGGTAACTTCTGTCCTATTCCAATAGTTTCATCTTTTAGCCGCCTCCAAGAGCATTGAGTTTGACAACTTCTTTACCCATTTTTTTCATCATCAAAATATAAGGGATCTAAATGTAAACAATCCTTGGTTCAATAATCTCCCGCATTTTGATGATGACAAAATATACGAAAATTTTAATCATCTCCCTAATTTTATGCATATCTCAACAAACACAAGTTTCAATAATTGATCAATGCATATGAACCTTGTCACAAGGGTTAGTCCAATAATTAAAGCTTAATTAGAAAGCACAATTTCTCCCCCTTTTTTCATAATAAAAAAGATAACGATATAACACAAGAATACACAATGTAATCCTCAACACATAATGCCAATATCAAAAGAGAAAAACAAGTAACAAGCAAGGATAGGAACATTCATAACAACATAAAATTACACATCAAAGGTCATAAGATAGCTAAATATTTGAATACACAATCAAGTTAGGAAAAATAAAGTACATAACAAGCAAAGGTCAAATAAACACACAAATTATGCATATGAAAATGTCGATCCACATGGTGAAAGGTATCAAAACATAAACCTCATGGCACATGAGTGGAAGTGGTAGAAGGTGAAGAGCAATTAATCTTATGCCAAATCTTATGCACCGAGCCCAAAACTGTCCCAACACCTTTTCCATTGTGTTCACCTTAGATCCCAAATAAGAAACTTGATCCTTAAGCTATTGGAATTCCCTTGCACTCAATTGAATAATCTCTGAGTCTCGATACATTGATTTGGAAGTTACCCGAGTGAGGAAATTGTCACTCGAGTAAGCATGCATTAATGAGAAGCAAGATCTGAGGCAATCAAGTCTGAGATGGAAAGATTCTAAAAAAATTAGTTACCGATGGTCATATATGGCGATTACTCGAGTAAGTCAAGGCTGAAAATGAGCATTTACAACTGGATCTGGAGTTACTCCAGTAGGCCAAAAAGTTACTCAAGTAAGATTGGAAAAGAAAAATAAATTAGATTGATTTCAGACTACAATGACTAGAAATCAATACACAATGTCTAGAAATCTTTGGAAATGTATAAATACATTCCAGAACGTGGCAGGACATGAGAGACAACACTTCCATACTCATTACAACCTTACTCCTAGCATCGATCACACATTTGGTGATACAAGTGTTCTTGTGCTTATTTCTTATTTCTCTACTTGTATCCATTGATCTTATTCTCTTTTGGTGAGCGAAGGGACAAAAAAAGGTCTTTTGGAGGGAGAGGAGGATGAAAGGAAGAGGTGAGGGATGAATGAATTGACGGAGGAGAGAGAGACTTGTGTTAGGTAAAGAGGTGATGCGGTGGTGGTGGTGAAGTCAATGGAGAAGAAGAAATAGTGAGGGTATAATGGTCATTATAACTATGTTCGCACATGTTCACATACTGCATCATCAAAATTGATGTGTTCCGTTTTGACTAACAGTATTTAAGAATAAGGGCGCAATATGAATCTTTTCAAAATTTAAAGACATAATGAGATATTATGGTAAATCTTAGTTGCAAAAAAGAATAAAAGAACACGATTTATAAATAAAAAAGAAAAAAGAAAACAAATGAGCTCATGTGATCCGAATGAAATCAATTCGAAATGGATGGAAAACCGACCCGGAAATATTCTTCAGAGTTTGATTGTGAAAAGGTCAGAGACGAAGGTTTGTCTAGGGTTTATGGTCTCCCCAAGCTGCTTCTGTTTTTGTCATCAAAATAATTAATTTCAGTTTCTTTTTTGGGCGCAAAACAAGAATGTGGAGAAGAAGTGGTACTTCATTCATTCAGAAGGGAGTGAGATCCTTTTTGTATCTCCGCCACCCCACTACCACCACCAGCACCAGCACCAGCAGAGCCCTCTCTTATGGCTCCGTTTCTTCCTCCGTCCGCCACAACAACATCCGTCTCTTCTCCTCTCCTGCTTCCACTGTCCCCTTTCGCCATCTCCACACCAGCCGCGATGCCAATTCCAGGTACCAATGTGCTTCTTTTTCACTCTAATTTCCAATTTTTAGAAGGAAAAAGAAGTATTCTTCGGTTTTTTCTGTGGTTTAGTGATTAATTGATTTTTTTTGAAGCTATGAAATTACGACGCCGGTGAACTGGGGGGTGCGGATTGTGCCGGAGAAGAAGGCTTATGTGATAGAGAGATTTGGAAAGTATGTGAAGACGCTTTCTTCAGGAATTCACTTCTTGATTCCCTTTGTGGATCGAATTGCATATGTTCACTCCTTAAAGGAAGAGGCTATTCCTGTTCCTGACCAGTCTGCTATCACCAAGGATAATGTCAGCATTCTTATTGATGGCGTCCTTTATGTCAAGGTTATTTTCATCTCTATTTATGTTATATTTATTATTACACAAATTGGATGCTTGTTAGCTGTTACTTATTGTTTAAACATTTGATTGGATTGGATTTCCAGATTGTAGACCCTAAACTTGCGTCTTATGGTGTTGAGAATCCGATTTATGCTGTTATTCAACTTGCTCAGACCACCATGCGTAGTGAGATCGGTAAAATTACGCTTGACAAAACTTTTGAGGAAAGGGCTACACTTAATGAAAAGATTGTGGTATGTTTGTTTAACAT
>CAODLS012411693.1:0-10464 GCA_948243855.1 Flueggea neowawraea | reverse complement strand
AAGCTCGGACCCGCGCATAGATCCGAACATTTGTTAGGTTCGAGTATTCTAGGGTGGATGAGTTGTAGATTGAAGAGTCCTAATTCGAAGGCGGATGCCTTTAGTTGGTGAGGGGGGTTTAGACTAAAGCACTCGAGGAAGAAGAAGACCGTCGAGCGTAGCCGGATAGGAACTTCTAGATTTCAGTAGAGCCTATGATGCGAGGGACTAGGAAAGTACTCGCCTGTCACTATTGTCATATTTCTTCATTGGTTTGCGCTTGAATTGAAGAAAATCTAGGCTCAAGGAATGTGTTTGTTCTATCACAGCTTTGGCGAAAGACTGGCCTTTAGTTAGGGAGAGGGAGCCCTCCCAGAGATAGATACTGGATCTTAGAGTATTCACATGTTCAATAGTGGAAACTTAAGGAACCGGTTAAGACTTATTAAACAGACAAAACCTATTCATTCCATAGCCTCATCTGGTCGAGGCATTAAACAATCCATTCAAATCCTCTTTCCTTTGGTATCCTCTAAGGATGTTGGTTGAATCTATCTTTATACCGACGATTTAGATGGGGATTGCCAACGATAAGGAGATTTATCCTCTGATGAGCTCAAAAGTGAATGAAGACAAGGGAAAGCACCAATTCATTTGCTCTTGGGAGAGTGAAGAATGAGATTTCTACCAATATGGGCCCACTAGGCTCAAGACTTTAGGTTCAAGGCTAAGAAAAAGAAAAAGAGTGTCGTGACAAAAACATCTAGACTTTACACCGGCCAATGCTGCATGAAAGAAAGCTGTCTACTAGACCCGACAGAGTAGAATAATAGATAGCAAAAAAGCAAGCCACCTCTGTTTGATCACCCGAAGGAAGTATTCATTCATAGGAGGGCCAGTCCGTGGTAAGCAAGACCACAGAGCTGACCTCTTTTCTGACAGACGAATAGGCGAGAGCCGGGACATAAGGACGTTCGATGACAGGGGCTAATCCATATGAGATGTACGGGGTTCCGGTTCTTAATGAATAGGAGAGGGCTTTCGAGCCGGAGTTTGCTTGTTTTAGTCCATACAGCGCCTTCCAGAGTCGACTAACTAGATGTGAAGAAACTCCCTGGCGAAGGTGGCATGTAACCCTCCTCATGTAGTTTTCCATTCTGTCGCTTCTTTCAAAGTGCACTGAACTGGCAAAGAGAATGAATGTAGGCAACGGGTGTACTCGAGCTCGGTAAGCCGAAAGAAGGTAGGTGGGCTAAGAGCATCAGGCTAGAGCGCGCTAAGCTAAGAGCATACATAAGTCTATGTAACGCTAGGGGCTTTCTTCCCTTCTTCCCTTTTATAGCAGTTACGGTAGCAGTCCTCTTTGTAGGAAAGAGACTTTGATTACCCGAACCCCGACATCGGAGAATCGAGAAAAGCATTACTATTGCACAAATTGACGTAGTAGCTTAGATAGATTGAAAAAGCTGTGAATAGGGCTTCCGTTCTTATTTTCCCAAAGTAGTTCAGTGGGAAGGGAACTCAATACAATAGGTAGCGAAAGGCGAGAAAGACCCAGAGCAAGGGTAAATGCTCTTTTTGAGTTGCACAGATAATCTCAGAGTATAACCCCCTCCCGGTAGGTATGTCATCAACTAAGGACTAGTAACGCGGTCAAAGTGAAGAAGCTTCCTCTAAAAGCTCAAAGTAGCAGGAATGGAGATTCCTTTGAAAGGTAGGAGCCGTACGGCCACTCTATATGGTCAACTGGTATTCACTCCAGAGACCTCAGTACGAGTTCCTGTAGCAGTAGAGCCTTGACCCATTTCTTTCTAGCTTCCGCCCTATCTTTTCTTTAGAAAGGTCCTTAATGGCTTCTAAAACTTCTTTCTATAACTACTACTATGAAAAGCATCGAAAGAGACTTCCCTCATTCAAACCATCTGCTATCTATGAAGGGAAGCTCTGCCGCATTCTCCTTCTTAAGTCCAAGGACTCTTTATTCCCTCATTGAATCGAGACTGACAATGAGATCAAAAGAAAGCAAAAGGCAATCGTTTGTTTTATCGAGGGGACTCAGATCCGCTCTCAGATGCGCGGAATCGATGCTGAGTTAGCACTTTCTGCTCTTGCTAGCACCCTACGTCGCTATAAGAGTTCTTTCTTCTTTCCTCGTAGTCAGGCGTAGTGATAGGGGCATAAAAAACATCAGTTCACATTGTTGTTATGCGTAATGTAGTAGTAGTGTTGGCTGCATTGAAGTAGCCTTTCGTCCCCCTAATCAGTCATGATTGGCGGCTGACAGAGCTTTGAAAAGCCTTGTTGGGGACTCGAAAGCAGCAAACGACTGAATACTCGAATTCTCAACCAACAGGCGTTCCAGTGTGCGTAAATGCGAGGCTTCAATAGTTCACCGACCCCAAATCTTTCCTCCGTTGTTCTCCGAGAGGAAATTCTATCTCTTCCTATTTTCACCCGAGGGTCAGGCTTAACCTTCTTCCCGTCAGTTCCGTCACTTTCTTTCAATGGCATCTGCTTTCAATTAATTAAGAAAGGGATTCCCCGGTGTCCTACCTTCTAAGTATAAGTAGCCAAGCCCCCCTTTGACTATTCCTCACGCTCTAACTATCTAAAGGCAAGGGCTAATCTTGCGAGACAGTGATGGTAGTTGCCTCTGAATAAGCCGTGTAATCAAAGCACTAACTTCGCCCCTCCAATTGGAGTTTTTTACTATGCATTTTAAAAAAAATAAAGACTTGCCCGTCTCTAATGAGTGGATTTGTCTAAGGTGGAAGAAAGTCAGTGTCCACCCCAGGCTAATAAATGTTAAAGAGTGCCCCTTATGAGACTATGTATCATGTTCCTCACAGAAAGTATGTGAGTAAGCTCTCTTATTTCCGGCTTTGAAAGCCTTTCCATCTGCTTTATACCATGTCTTAAAAAGAAACCCCTATCTTTTGCCGAAACTTTGGCTTCAACTTCCTCGGCTGCTGGGCACCTTGTCTCAGTCGCTGTTTCAGACCTATCCTAGCTTGGTATCTCCCTTTCCCTAGTTATTCAAACAGTGGGAAAGTCCCTTCCTGTCTTATGGGTCTCGTCCTTCTCGCTTTAGCTCGAGCAACTCTCGTACCCCCGTTGGTCTTGCAGCAACTTCGATTGAGGCATCTCCTTAGCCCTGTGCTTTATGCCCTATATCGATATATGTATGCCATTACCACTAACCCCGTGAGATGTCCTCTATATCTGCGATGAGAAGAGATTGTCGCATCAAGGTTTTTGAAAATAGATAGACTGAACTCTAGAATTCGTAGTTCTAAACGAAGGTTTTTCTTTCCTATCAACTGCCATAGAGAATCAAGCATTGACTGTAGTAGGCAGACCGACTCCAGGCGGTATACCAGCTGTGGAGTAGGTAGATGTGGAGTGGCTAGCCCATTGGAGTAGGTAGCAGTGGATTCCCAGGCGGGATACCTGCCCCAAAATTCCTGCTAAAACCCTTAAAGGATACCAGCTCCGGAAATGACACTCTTTTTGACTCGTTCGGAAAGCGCACAGTGGGCCTTCCCCTGGGTGTTGAGCTTATCTCTACGCTGGGGCCTTTTTCTACTCCTTAAACTATACTACATATGATGAGATTGCTGAGATTCAATACTGGATTGGTAATATGCGCTGTTTCGGGAGTCTAACCCTTTTCAACAAAAAACTCACGAAAGAGGAATCGAACCTCCTATCCCAAGGTGAGAGACCACCTATCGCAGAGTAGACGAGAAACTCTGCCTTGCATGATTCATGAGGGTGAATAAGAATATCAAGTATCTGACGTAATTTGGCGGGGGCAGGATTCGAACCTATGTATCCCAAACTGACTGTCTGTGTGAGCCGGTGCTCTTGTGTGATCCGGAGATGATTCTAAACCATAAATAAAGGACGGTACCAGTTCCCTGTGCCACGAATACAAATTTAGGAACTCCTTACCAGCCTCATTGCTGCCTGCCTTTCTTACGAGGGCGCTTTGCAGACCAAATTCTCCTCATTCTATGATGAGATTCGAACCTATGTTTATCGATAGCCAAAAGAGATGCGCTGACTAACTCCTGATTCTTAGACTATCACCTCCCCTGGTTTGGTGAAAGGGCTAGGCATACTCTAAGGGTAGATAAAAATGAAAGGTATTCGCATAGGTAGTATAAATATGTATGTCAGTCTTTTTATTAACCTTAATTTCCTTTCATTGGGAGGGTTATAGATTTCCCTGGAGGGGCGGGTGAGAAACAGGCAAAGATGCTTTCACTCGGCTTCTATTGATGATCGAGACGGGAATAACTAGAGGTCCGGGATGTAGCAGGGCAGCCTCCTATTTTGCTTTTGTTTGGAAAGCCACCTCTTATTGGACGGGAAGGATTCAATTGACTCGTGTAATCAACCTCCTGATGGTGACTCCATCTTAGTTACAGTCTTCCCCCAATCCTATAAGGGGCGATATCTTTCTAATCCTGCTATGGAATGCGAGACCTGAATATGCAATATTTGCGTTGAAAGCCAATAAAGAATATGTCTATTCCAAGCGTCTTGGGTTGGCCTACGCTACGAGCGTTATAACTCCCGTTAATCGGGTTCAAAGCCGCAGAGAAAGGGCCTTTACTGGAAGACCAATAACAACCACACCCTCCTTGATGGAAGGACGAAGAGCAGAAAAAAGGACTATAAAGATAGGCGAAACAAGGGATTTATTGCGAGCTACGATGAATGAACAGGGAGAGTTGTGAAACAAGCCCAAAAAGCCTTCACATTCAACAATTCATGGAACTCTATGAGCTAAGCCCCCCAAAAAGGGGATTCATTAAAGGGATCGGCTCATTCCATTCCAGGCTTCACTTTTTGGTATAGATTTCGTTACGTTAGAAGAGCCCCTTAGCGAACTTTGGATCGCACTACACCATATACCATATAGTCAAGTCACCCTTCCCCGGGTCGCTGTAAGCTCGTTCATATAGACTCTCATCCAAATGCGGAGGCACTTCTACCCGCCTCAGCGAGGCGACCAGGGAGAGACTAAGAGACTACTGGTTGGACCATCTCAAACGCAACCGCCCTTCCAATGGCGTACGATACCAGCGAAGCTCCACCTTCAAAGGGAGCTATGTAGACAGATTTTTTTTTCTTTACTTTCGTGTTTGGAGTAGGTAAACCGTGAGGAACAGCAAGGAAATGGCTTTTTAGCCAAAACTGTGTGAGTTGCCCCAATCAATCAAGCGTAGCGATCACTGAACGATTGATTCCTACGTAGCGATCACTGAACGATTGATTCCTACTCTTATTATATAATAATATTTTTCTTTCTTGGTATTAGCACGGACTTGATCTTTCTTTTCATTCAATTTGAAGTACTTTTGGATAGAAATCTAGCCTTAAGGACCCTTCGCTCGCCCGCGAGAACCGTTCTGTTCTAACTAGAAGCTCAGAGTTGATTACTTCTCAACACCACAACAACTTTGCCTATTCCTTGCCTTCGGATTCTGCCGTAAATGAATCCCCATGCTATTTATTCTTCTTTGAAATCACATGTCTGCTTAGCATCACCTCTGCTAAGCAAGAAAAAAACCTAGCCGCTTTATGGTAACGTCTCAATAGGCCATCCCGCTTACTGAATTAGTACAGGATTCGCAAGACAAGAGAGTCAACTACCAGACTAGAGCATGACCTCTAGGTGTAAGCACATGAGAATTCGTGGCTTTCTATAACTAGAAGTTTACATCATCTGGTTCATAGGAACACTCGTGACGCTTTGCTTTCTTTTCCTTTCTATTTTCCGTTCCTAATCTTTTCTTGACTTTCAAGGTTGGGAATGATTGACGATAGCTAGCGCGTTGAAAGTCTAGCTAGGGCGGAGGGCGCGTAAGGTTCGCGCGCTGAGCGATTCAATTCATCAAGTAAAGGGGTTCCGGGTCGAGAGGATGAAAAGGAAAGAATTTTCTAACCAATAGATCCGGTGTATCCCAAACCACCGGAGGACCAAGGTTTTCCCGAAACAACATATCCAAATCTCTCGGATCCCGAACTAAGAGCTCCGGCTTCTCCCGATCCCTCAGCCAAAACATAAACATAAGTTACCACTGACCTCACCCGTGAAAGAAGATACCTTTGATTCTAAGGTTTTTTGAATCAATCAACCGAGCCGACCTTGATGCTTTGGTTTTCGCAGCTGTCGAACCCGTTTCGGAGTAAGTTGTTGAGGGCTTGGCTTCCAATGGGGTGAGGAGAGATTCCTTCAACCCGAGGGTGTGGAACGTCGATAGAGGGCATATGTTAAGGGCTACCCATCCACCAATGTCTTTGGAACGGATTGGTCGTTCAAAAAAAATACAGTGATATGTAAAGCCTTGATATGAGTTGCGTTCATACCTTTTGGTATCTCGTCCTCAGTGAATGTCAAGGCGTCGACTCCACAGGGCGAAGGAGTGACTTTCAACCGACCACATAGACCGTCCCTTGAACAATAGCACCATATATTTCATAAGCATCAGTAGGGTTGGCCGAGTTCACTCAGCTGCTTATGATCGTCGATCTTTCTGACCCGGATTCTGTCGATTTTCATAAGCTGTGAAAGGAGCATCGATAGTGGCACCATTAGCAACGGCTCCGGTGGTAGAGATAGCGGCATAGGCAGCTGCGCTTGTTTAACCGACTGATCAAGTTGTTTACCTCGACACAGAGATTTATACACTTGCTCCTAGTCTGAATACAAGGGGAAGAAAGAAAAAGACCAACCAAGCCCACTCAGAGAGACTAAGTAAAGTAGACTAAACAAAGTGCACAAGAAAGACTAAGGGAAGAAAGAACAAACGGAACAAAGACTTCCACAAGACTAAGGAAACAAAACCTTTTCTCGATAACGCTGGGCCAAGTAGCGACACTTCACCCAGATTCGATCATCACGTCAACTTGCTTTATTCAACAAAGTGATCAAGCTTCTTAGCCACCGGGGACCGGCCTCGTGAACGCATTCGCTAAAGGCACTACAGGCCTTACTAAACAAATAAAGGGCTTTCTCAATCTAACTTCAGAAATCGAATAAGAAAACTTGACGAGATTAGATCGAATTCTCTTTCTATACGCAATTCTTTCTTTCGAACATTTTTTTATTGACAGGAAGCTTTCTTGCTGTGTGATTCTGCCCAAACCCTAAAAATCTTTCCCTAAAAGCTGGCCCTTATAACAACTGTTTGACTTTCGCGGTATAAATAGAACAATAAGTAAGTACATTTCTTGAAACGGAAAGGCGAAGACTTTTTCGAGGTCTTTTGCATGCTTCCGAAAAGCTATTTAAATGCGATCTATAGGCCTTGCCTAAGGTAAGCTTTCTCAAGAGCAACCCCTCGTTACCAAAGCGATAACGGAGACTCTCTCTGAGGGAAAGAAAGTTTTTATGTACTAAAGCTTTCACGTGGCTAAAAGAATGAATTTGTCTAATGCCTTAGTTTCACGCAGCAAGGAGAACTGGAGGAAGCGGCTAGAACTTCTCCTCCAACGTAGAGATAAGGCTATAGTAAGACCTTATTGAAGCAGATAAAGCTCAATGAAGATTCCAAACGAATGCTAGCTCAGGAGTAGGAAAAGGAATTCAAGAAGCGTGCTTGAGGAAGTGTTCGAAAGACGACCTCAACACAAGGAGAGACGATGAGAACAAGGTGGGATAAGAGGGAATAGAGGATTACAAACACAGTCCTTTTGCAAGTCCCAAGAACGAGGAGAAAGATTCTAGCCCAAAGGCAGAAACTATCTTATTAGCAAGGAAGTTTCATTTGGTTGGTTTATCGTATAGTAAAGGCTTCCCTTCCAATTCATAGGGTGAAGAAGGAGCTGTAGTTGAGGTGTTCTGTTTTCAAGTGAATAAGAATAAGCTGCTGGTGGAATTGAATCAATAAGCGCGGGTACCCTTGCCTCGGGATTAGGTAAGTGTGATTTATGAGATCTTAGAAGTGAGAGTGACGCTCGTCATGACTCGATCATGGTCTTAGGCTGAATTGGTCGGAAGAACGAAAGAGACCGGCATAGTATCAACACTTTTTCTTTCACGTACTTGGTTTCACTCGTAAAGCGAACAGCTGACCAGACACCTTCTGCTTGAACTTCTGTCCCAACTCCAGCTCTGGCACCTGACTCCCTAGCTTCCTCAAGACTCCTCTTCTTAGAACTGGGGACTGACTTACGAGCATCAACTGCTTTCCTTCTTCTTTTCAAGCATCAAAAAGCTTATTCAAGTGTGCAAGTGAAGAAGAATGCTTGAGATTCCAAGTAAGGACATTCTCTCCATTATTGAGCTAGGCTAGATAGGAAAAACCTCAGTAAAGATAGCACTCACACAAGGCACAAAGCTTCTCTAAAACCCTAGATGCATCGAATCCGGTCTTAGCATCAAAGCCTGCTCCCTCTAAAAACTGACCGAGTCGGCCTGTGACAAGATTGGCTCTTATCATGTGTGAAGTAGATAGATAAGTAGAGTTCTGCGACCCTGTCCAATTCTTGACAGTCGATCCCAGTTGTTCACTAGATGTTGAGGAGAAAAACCTTCTCTTGATAGCGGAATCGAATTGTGCCTTCTTCGCTTAGGAGTGCCTTCTTGCTCAATAGTATTGAAAGTATGTTTGCTCCTACTCCTGCGCTACCTGGAATCCGACAGTTCCCTCTTCACAACTTTTCCTAGTCAAAGGATCTGCAAACCCAAGAACTCCGCTACGCCCCTTGAAAAGAGTAATTCCGTTCTTCAGGCCGAATCAATTAAGAAGCAAGCATGAGTGAACAGAGACTGCTATTACCATGTCCCTAGCCATTCTTCCTCTTCTTTGTTGCCTTTCTCCCAAGCTTCTCACGAGCTCGGAAATCTGGGTTCTGAGTGCTCTTACGAGCCTCTGACCTCCTTGATCTCTGCTCTCTGCTGTGGTACATGGGGCTGGCCTATGTGGGCGAACCCTGCGACAGGCCTATTCATTGTATTGACCCCTTAGGGAAAGAAGAGGCATGTCTATCAAGCTGGGATTCCTGATGCATCGGAAGCAACAAACGAAGACTTGCTTGAAAGCCGGACAGATTCCCCATGTTGACGCGCACCCTTCTCTATCTGACTCGCTCTGTTTACTGCGCTCGCCGGTATCGCAACTAGTTCATGTAAGGCAGTAGCCTCTGTCTTGCAGTTGGGGAGGTGCTCTTGAAGGCATGGCGGGCTCCAAGCTACACTCTTCTCTGCTACCAAAGCATAGATCTTTCAGAGAAGACCAAAGCGAATAAGCTCACTCTGCCAAGCCACAATTCTAATGGATAGTCATTGTGACCCCGAGGCTTGGTGTACATAGCAAGAACCCGCTCAAAGTGACGAGATCTTGTATGACTGAGTTTGGCAAGGACCCTATAACCTCCACCGCCTATCCTTACCCACGGAGCGGTAGAGAACCTTCGTTATGAATGGATATTTTTTACATATAGCCATCAGACCATATAGATGATGGTAAGCAAGCAAACAACGAGCAGATAAATCCACGCGTCCACCCTTGACGCTAAAACGCTTAGCAAACTCAAATGCACCAGTGTCAGAAATCAGAGATTTTTGAGTTTAAATGGAAACTGAAACTCCTAATTTCTGAAGACACTGAAAATAAACTTCAGCAACTTGCACATCAGCGATGACAACATCATCACCGAACATGGGACACATCAACTAAAGTGGCTTTTGAACGAGACCTACCGGCTTAGGAGCAGTTGTTACTAAAATGGGTGTACCCGGAACGGGGTTCCGATCTCTAAATGGCTCTGGATCTGTCTCTACATCTGGAGTATCTGTAACAGGATATGGAACTCAATATCGATCTGAAACTTGAAGGGGAAAGAGACAGCAGACGATTCGGTTTGAACGCTCATCCAAGCCAACTGGTAAGGTTAGTAAGGACCCTTTCTTATCTTAGTGGGAAGAGGAGAGGTTCAAAAGTAAGGCGGAAGGAAGCGCATTGACCCCCCAGGAGTAGGATGAGGAAGAGAGATAATGCTGGCCGTTACCAATGGGAATTACCCCCTCAAAGGAGAGGATGTCGCAACTCCAATTCCACCATTAAGGATGGGCGAAAAGGAAAGGAAGCGAAGGTCAAGTTCAGATGCCCAACATCCGGCGAGAGGATGAACATCAGCCAAGACCCACGGGAGAAAGGGAGGAAGACAAAATACACACAAACCCAAACCTCTTTCTACGAGTCTCACTGATTGAGGGAAAAAACTATACCTTCCACTGAGAGGAGAGGAACGTAGGTCGAGATCTTCAAAGCCCTATGAGACATTGCGAGCACTTCCTTCCGGAGGATCGATGCAATTGAGACTATTGGGATATCAATAATATTCCGATTTGGCGTATGACTATTACTCTTACAGTATTGCTAAGAGTTGCCGGCGAAGGGGAGAGAGATTTGACTTTGAAACAAGCGAAATCAAAGCTGCCCTCTCGGAACGCAAACTTCCTCCGCC
>CAODLS012411608.1:0-11221 GCA_948243855.1 Flueggea neowawraea | reverse complement strand
TAAAATTACACTTTAGACCCTAAAACCTCGAAACTTAATAACTAATTCCCAAAAATTCTAGAAATTAATAATTAACCCAAAACTTTTAGAATTTATAATTAAATCCTCCAAATAACTCAATTTACAATTAAAACCTCAAATTTATCAAAATTGCATAATTATCTAACATTTTTAAAAATTTACAAATCTACACCATATGTTTCTAAAATTACAAATCTGACCCTAATGGAAAATATCAGACCCAGTCCTCCAATTTTTCCAAAAAAATTAAAATTTACAACTTAGTTCTCGCGACGAAAATTATTCCAAAAATATTCCAAATCTCGAACCAAGCGAAACTCGATGTTTCCGATGGTTCCAATCAACTCTATTCAACCCCTGGAACCTAAATCTAGCCTCGATTTCTTCAAAAAATCAAAAATCAGTCCAAACAGAAAAATCCATTTTCGGACCAAAATTAACCCATTAATATTCAATCAACAATTCTTCATTTTTAAGCTAGATTCATGCATTTTCAACCTCAATATTTCATTATCCAACAAAACCCAAGTCAAATCCATCCAAAAATCACAAAAATCGGAACCCAAAATCAAAATTTCGGCCAACAAAACCCACTCAAAACCCATCGGTTTAACCATGAAACCAAGCAAGAACAAGAGAGAGAAAGAGAAAATCACCTTATCTTGGTGTGGGAATGGAAGAGAAACGAAGAGAGAGAATCCCGGAGAGAAAGAGACGTTTTTTGGGTTTCGTGAACAGTGATCGATGAAGAAAGAAAATGAATGTTGGTTGGTTTGGTCGGTAACCCAAAATGACATGTCGTTGCGCGTTAGTGGCAGACGACACACACGCAGACGACACACGAAGGAGACGAACGATAGGGCTCGACGACGCGTCGCTTGGTCCCTCGCATGAACGCGTCGTTGTCCAGCACAAACAACTCATTTTTTCCTCCGACTCACATGAACGACAGGTCGTCCCAAATCAAACGACTTGTAGTTTTGCCAAATGCACTAAACGACTGGTCGTCCAGTCTCTTATTTTTCAAATTTTATTTTTCAATTTTAATCCATTTTCCACTTAACAAATCACTTCCAAATCATTTCTAAACTTCATTAATCACCCAATTAACATCAAAAACATAAAATTAACTCTTCAATCAAAATTTAAATTTTTACTCAAATTTATTTAAAATAATTATCTAAAAATAATTATTCCAAAAATAATTATCAACCAATAATTATTCAAAATAATTACTCCAAATATAATTATTGAAAAATACTTATGAAAAATTATTCGGGATATTACACTATTTGTTCAAAACAAGTTATATAAAAGAAGGTCAACAAATCAAGCATAAAATTAAATTTCTATCGTCATCATGAGTACGACCAATGGCTAAGCCGCAGTGTCTCAGATGACAACATGCTTAGTCATTCTTCCTTCGCTGCCTTATTTCACCACTTTGGTCCCCTGTCGATGCTTCCCAATAAGCAAATTGGTCCAAGTATCCCTATTGAACCAAGGTCTCAATTTGATTCTTCAGTTCTCGACACTTGTCTGTGGAGTGTCTACTCACGTCATGGTACCGACAGTAGGCATCTGCATCTCTCCTTAGAGGCTTGTCAGTTTTTTTGGAGGAAATCGATGAGTCTAGACCTCTTTATTAATGCTAAGATCATTGACCTCAATTCGCTCAACGGCATATGCTTCTCAAAGTGGGTCATAAATGGTGCTGTGAAGTCTCTTGACTTCTCTTTCTTCCTACTCGGCTCCTTCTGAGCCTCTCTCTTCTTCCTCTTCTTGTCCTTATCATCCTTAATTCCCACGATATTTATGACCTTGGCATGTAGTATGTGTTGAGATAAACGATTCATTTAGGTGTGTTAATGATGATCAAAACACCTTAGTGATTCATTAAAGCGCATTAATGCATGCAAAATTGGCATCTGAGTACGCAAACGTGTTAAGCCAAGAAGCTGAAGTGTCATACATTGATCTAAGCACGCAGATGATTCAGCAAGGTACGTAGATGAGTATTAACGCACACAAATGGGGTGTAACACATGCTGTCGAATGATCTTAGCATTGTTGCATAGTTGGATTAAAGATGAAAACTTTTATGAGAAGATCAATGCACGTAGATGGTTAACAATGAGCATTGACGAGCTTCAGATGACGACAAATTTGAGATGCTTATCGGGATTTGAAATTCGAATATTCCTCGTACAATAGGATGTCAAAATTAAAGGAGTGAACTTTGAGAACGAAAACACACCTTATTGATTCATTAAGGCACTTTAATGAAAGTATGGACAACAACAAAGCACCTTATTGATTCATTAAAGCACTTTAATAAAATTCTGGGCAACAACAAAACACCTTATTGATTCATTAAGGCACGTTAATGAAAGTCTGGGTGAAGTTGGATATTCTGGAGTGAAGAAAAACCACACGTAGATCCATCAACAAAGTACGTAGATGACTATCAATGCACCTAGTATGGCTTACAACGGACGTTGATGACAATGACGTCAATTAAATTAGAATTCTCCATTCTCTCACAACGGCTGCTTTGAGGCTTTCAACGACTATTTTTTTAAGAGTGGTTATAAATAGACGTCTCATAACATAAGGGAGAGAAGAGAAACCTTTGCCAAGACTTGCTTTTTATTTTCTCTCTCACTTCTACCTTTCTAACCCATTTGAGCTATTTACTTGCTATTAATTTTTTGATTTGTGTGAGCTTAAATCTGTTATATTCTTGGGTTGATTTTGTATCAAGCAAGGTTGTTTGCTTACGGTAGAGAGTTTTCCTTGTTGTGCCCTAGAAAAACAAGAGTGGTTGCTAGTGAGCCTTAGAAAATTAGTGGAACAATTTTCTAGTTAAGCCCGTAAAAACTAGAGGTTTGGTTTGCTTGTTTTGTCCTAAAAACAAGTGGTTTTGGTTTTCTTGTTGAGACTGTAAAAACAAGGTGTAACAGTTTGCTTGTTAAGCTCGTAAAAACAAGTGGTGTAAACGGTTTCCCTCTACCTGAAAGTGAGGAGATTGTGGATTCAAATTCTCTAATGGATCTAGAGGAGTGGACGTAGGTCAAGGAGGACCAAACCACTATAAAATGGATTTGCTCTCTCTTCCCTTGCTCTCTCTCATTTACTTTGTCTTGCATTTGATTTATATTATTGTTGTGTGTGGATTGGATCTTTAGTTTTAAGTTGCTTCCACATTTAACTTTGATTTTGATTTGAAAAAAAAAAACTTTGTTATTTGTTTTATTTTGCAAAAGATTTTCAACAAAGTTTCAAACTTGCTAAAAATCCAATTCACCCCCTCTTGGAGTGTCATTCCCATCGGAATCTACAGTATGTACTTATTTGCACGAACGAAGAGATCGGTCATGGTCTTGGGTTGGTCTAGGGACAACGAATCATGTAGCTACACTGATCGTGTCAATTGCACCATTGCGGCCACCACCTTTCCAGGTTGCGGATCATGAACTTCAAGAGTGGTGTTCCTAAACCTATTCACGTATTGTCGGAGAGTCTCTTTCTCTCTCTGTCTAACACTTATAAGATACATGGCATCCCTATTTTTCTTACTGTTGATGACGAAGGCATTGATGAGCTCCTTCTTAAGTTGCTCGAAGCATGAAAGTGACGCCTCCTTCAACCTATTGAACCAGAAGCGTGCATGGTCCTTCAATTTTATTGGGAATGCTCGGCACCTGATGACATCCTCCCATTCGTGAAACATCATGATGGTTCCATAATTCTTGATGTGCTCGTGTGGGTCCTCCTTTCCCTAGAAAGTTGGCAGTTGCAGCATCTTGAACTTCGGAGTTAGTGGTTTTTCCATGATCTCTTAGTGAACTATCAGAGAGTTTCATTCCTCCACAGGAACAAACCTCTTTTGCTCAAGAACTTCCTCTATCATCTTCTTCATGTTCACCATCTCTCAAACATTCGTTGAGGATTGAGGCTTCACTTCATCCTTCTTCAGAGGAACCCTTAGTTCTCCTTTACATGTGTTTTCCACCACTTCAGGATAGTTCTCTTTACTGATCTCAACTCGAGCTTTGGGCAATGGGGCATTGGTATGCTCTAATCAAGGCAGAGGATTTTGATGTTCTGGAACTTGAGGAAGTCATTGATGGCTTTCTTGCGGAAGGCCATGTCTCCCCACAGCTTCCCCACTTCGAGCATAAGCGTGCAAGGTGGGTGGAATAACTGTTGGGTTTCTTATACGAATAAACATATAATATGCACAGCGGAAAAGTAATCATATCACACAAGAAACATCTAGGAATACTGTATGTAATCATAATTAATAAAAGGAGGCCGAATATATATACCTTTTAACTTAGCCGAATTGCTTTTCTCCAAAAGCTGGAATTGTCGAATTGCTTCCTTTGATTTGTGTTGAGCCAAATGCTATTGACAATAGGGACTGCCAAAAGACGATTCCTCTCTACTATCTCACGCACATAAGATCATTGATTAGGCTAATGTGTCCTAGCACTTCTTTTAGAATCTCTATTCTAAAACTCACAAATAATTTTCTCTCTTTTGTTTGTGGAACTCACTAATTCGGCCAAGCCATGAAAGAATAACCAGGAGTGCATACTATTTATAGACATAAGAGGAGACCTAAATAGGTGCATAACAAGGCCAAAATTCCTCTGTCCTTGATCTCTAAGAATTCGGTCTCTTCCTAATCTAGAAGGAGTGTGCCGAATTCCTAATCTAGTCACACTAGGTTTTGTCTTTCTTGTCTCACAAGAATAATCACTTTCTAATTAATTTTGTCACATACAAATTAGGATTTTATTTTCCTTGTCACACAAGAATAAAACTCCTAATTAGTCATGAACTCCTAATTAGTTAGTGCATGTGCTGAATTAATCCTTGTCAAACAAGGAAAGTGACTCCTAATAATAGGAGAGGTGGTGTGTGCCGAATTTTTTCTTCCTAATTAGGATGAGTGTGCCAAATTTCCTCACTCCTAATTAGGTTAGGTTGTGCTGAAATTCTAATGGGTTTGATTAATGTAATTGGGTTTTTAATTATATGATACATTTTCATTTAATAAATCACTCATATGGGCCGAATTATGTCACACATAATTAAATACCCATAGGCCTAATAACTAGTGATTTATATTAAAAGCTCATTACATTAATGAATTATGTATTAAATCTTATTCAACACATAAATCATAAAACCCTGAATTATTATTGATTAATTAAATTAATCATCTTAATAATTCAATTACTACAAAGAGAGAATCTTTGTAACCAATCTAGATCTTTATTGTGTGTGGTCCTGTAGGTTCATTCAATGTTGGCAATGAGCCTAAAATTAATTTAAAATCCATAAATCATAATTAGTCTCTAGCAAGACATTATGATTACCCAAATTGAAATGAATGTCAATTACGAATCAACATAACCTAATTATAACCTTATACAACCCTTTGCCTCTCGATATTCGAATTAGCATAAGGCATGGAACGAGTCACCCTTATTTATGCTAAAATATTTCCTTGATCTATAAGTGATCCTGATTAAGTCAAACAAATGATAATACTTATCACTTTGTTTGGGTGTGGCCACACACTACTCAGTTTCACTAATCAAGTGGCCAGTGATATCTTCTCTATTTTCGAGAGTGGCAATCCCTTCAATTCACTCATGTTTCTTAGCATGACTCATGGCATCCTCAATCATACCCATACTTATTACTCATTACAAATAACGTTAGGCGCACACCAAAGTATATGAGAAATCACCTAAGAATCCATAGTGATTTCAGGTCGAGAGATTCTAGTATAAGCATTGTATGAGAAATACTTATGACCTTTCAACCATTTAGTATTCTAATAAGCGGATCGATCCAAAAAATTGTTCTCTAACTTGATCTATGTTCTCTGATTGATATCTCATATCCTATGACCAGTAAAACATGATCATCTCACGGAGAACATACTAGTCTTGGTTCATTGACATTCCCATGACAATAATCGACTAGGGATATTTAGATAGTATTTTTTTATGCTTCAAGGCTTTACTATCCAAATCATATATTTGATAACTTAAGCAGAATCACTATTCATAGATGTTTTATCAAATTAAACATGCATAGGAATAATAATGAGATAAAACAATGCCTCATAATATATATATATATATAATATATAATCTGGATACAATGCATTGGGGCTAAGGCTTACACTAACAATAAAAATTTGAGGAAGAAACTGTTGGAACAAGGCCTCCATCTAGGTTAGAGCTATTTGGTTCTCTTCATCCTGCTTCCTCAATGTCTCATAGTCGCCAAGAGGAACAGTAGGAGCAATGGTTCTCGTGGCTCTAGCTCCAACTCCGACACCTTCTCCTCTCGTCTCCTCCTCGTGATGATCAGTTTGTTGAGAAGGTGTTTGGACCATGGTGAATGTTGTAGATGTTGTTGATGAGCTTCTTGAACGTCAACAAGCAAGGCTTTTCTTTTAGTTTTCTCACAGACGGCGCCAATTGTTGTTGCCTCAAAACTCGAACAACAATAATGAAAAAAACTCGAACACTTGGGAATCGTGAGCGTCGTCTCAGAACCTGAAAACACAAAACAAGATGAGGTCGGGTTGCTCCTGGAGGGAATCTCTGACGCTCAAGTCAGTAATGATTTTGGCAGAGTATCAGTATGGGTAGAGAATATTGCGTACCTCGAGATGTTGCCCCTCTTGTCTATTTATAGGGTGGTGAATTGATGAGTGCACATTAACTTCTTTGTAACGTTCTTCATTGATGGCGACTGTAACATTTCTGTTACAGCTGAAAGTTAAGTACATTAAGTGGGTTTTACCTATGTCTCATCATCGAGATTTTAGATATGTTCATCAGGTTAGAGCTCTGCAAGTATCAAGCTACTAAAGATCGTGAGTTAAGGTTGAGATTTGAGATTGACTTAAAATGTGTAATATGGTTTGGTGGAGATGTGTGTCATGGGTTCTTAGGTTGGGCCGTGATAGTGTAAGTTAAATCGGATCTTCAGGTTTGATTCAGTTTGCATGTCAATTATAATCTTAATTGATTGTGATATTTTGTCCCTATAAATACAAAACCATTTTGCAAATAAGTAGTTTTTTTTGCGCGCAAGTGATTAAAAAAATAACCATTAAATAAGAATCAATGGAAGAGAGATAAAATACATTATTTTCATAGTGATTATATCTTCCTCTTGACGCACATACGTTGCTCAAGTCAACTAGTCTGAACTTCCATTATTGCAAAATTAATTACGTCTCAACTCTTTCTCACAACATGGTTGTTTCAGTTTATACCTCTAGAGCCTAATGCAATGTTGGGTTAGCCTAAATTTTCTGGGGCATTTACATTTTTACAAGAAAAATAAAAAAATATGATGAAATTTCACTTTTAAAACATGTGTCACCTTATAATTTATTTAAAAAAATACAAACTTGAAAATTTTGAATTTACAAAAATATGATCTAGTTTTTTTTGTTTTTATTCTGTTTTCAATTTAATTTGTTTTAATTTTTATTCTGTTTTCAATATATTTTTATTCAGTTTTCAATTTGTGCTTTTCGGTTTTCATTTTGTATTCAATTTTTTCTCAAAAATTAGCTCCCTCTCGTTTGGTTTCATGCAAATCGGTTTTAATTTTTCTTTTATTCAGTTTTTTTTTTCTCTTTTTGTTTGGTTTTCAAATTTTTTTAACATATGAACGTTTTCATTTTGTTTTTGAATTTTTATTAATTTTTTATTTTTTTATTTTCATTTGTTTCTTTTTTGTTTTTTTAGAGATGAATTCTCTCTTTTTTTTTTTCATTTTTCACATACATTGTTCATTTTTTATGTTGAAAACAAAATTAAAACGAAAACAAAACCAACAAAAAAAGTACATAATAAGTATTTTAAACCAAAAAAATACATTATAAAATATAATAAGAACAACATAAATGTGGGACTTGCATGTCTGAAACGACACAACACAAGTGTACGCTTCTCTAGGGATGGGTATCATAAAAGAGTAAATAAAAGATTGAATGACCGCGCACCTAAAGTCTTAAAAGATGGAGAACCGAAATTTAAAAATGGCAAAAATCAATCTATATAGTTTGAAAAACGAAACTGTTTGCTCAATATATTTTTGACAAAACATTATGCCCTGTGTAATTATCTTCTCATTCCAGTAGGGTAGGGCCGTGTTACTATTTTTTGGCCCGGCCCCGAATTTTTCATTTTGGCCCAGCTCGGCTAAAAAAAAGGTCGGGCCATGTTATTATTTTTTGGCCCGGTCCCGAATTTTTTTAAAATAAAATAGGGTCAGAGCTGGACTTATGAAATAGCCAATGAACCGGCCCGGCCGAATATATATATATATATATATATATATATATATATATATATATATATATATATATATATATATATATAGTATATTAATATTAATTTGATGCATTATGCATTATAAATTAGTAAAAATGATATCAATTATAAAATTTAAGAGTTATTTAGTATTTATTAAATTATAATTTATATGATAAAGTATATGTTAAAATGTATTTTGATAAAAAAAAATATAGAATATTAATTATTTTTTATAAAATTTGGCCTGCGAGCCGGCCCTGCCCAGCCCTTCCGGTCCGTTTCGATGCCCATCCCTGCTTCCCATTATCTCTAATGGTACTCTATATTTTGAAAACATAATTTTGGTAAAAAATAAAGTATATTTAATTATAAAATCAAAAATAAAAATAATCTTTAATGCTACTCTTTAAACTCTACTTTTTATTTTGTTAATTCCCATAAAATATACATTTTTTGTTTTTTTCTACTTCTATTTTATTTTTCTTTCTTTTTCATTGTTTTGTCAACCAATAGAAATATCATTTTAATTAATTACAACTAAAATAAAAAATTGAATTAGACTCTGTAAAAATGGATAATTAAGCTCACTTTTTATATTATTTTTAGAAATAGATAATAAAATAAAGAGTGAGTTAAAAATGAAATTTAAGGGTTGATTTTTTATTATAAAAAAGTGTCAATTTAAAAATATTATTAGAGATATTCTTAAATAGACATTTTACTGAGGAAATTAGGCTGTATGTCTAAATTAAAGTTTAGATTTGGACAAATAGAACCCATAGTTTAGTAATTAGGTTGATGCTAATTTTTTTAAGTGTTAGTTGCTAATATGTCAAGTGTTTGAATTTTTTTTTTGACAAATGCCAGATTTATTAGGTATATAGGTTAAAATCTCGTGAGTTTTATCTTTTATTTTTCGATCTGCTTTCTTCCTCCTAAATTAAACACCCAGATCTCTCTCTTTCTCTTTCTTTCTCTTCTCCCTCTGTTCTCTCTCCTCTCTCTCTGCTCTCTTTTGCGACGTCATCCGCCACCATACTTGCTTCTTTGACCGCCTCGTTTTCTCTGGTCCTAGCTCACCCCGCCTTTGATTTGTCTCCTCTCCTCTCCACTCATCTCTGTCTTTGTTCATCTTCGTCCATTGCTCGGTGCTCTCTTCTCTGGTTCTCATCTTCTCTTGCCTTGTTTTCGTCT
Organism: Flueggea neowawraea; assembly: GCA_948243855.1. Classification (NCBI taxonomy): domain Eukaryota; kingdom Viridiplantae; phylum Streptophyta; class Magnoliopsida; order Malpighiales; family Phyllanthaceae; genus Flueggea; species Flueggea neowawraea. The sequence goes on along the minus strand of CAODLS012411608.1, from coordinate 1,640 downwards.
TTCTTGCCTCGGTTTTTCCTTTCTCTATTTTCGTTGATCTGCAGGTGACCACGGGGAGTGGTGGTGATTGAATTGATGAGGCGGCGACAGCTAGGGTTGGGTAAACCTTAGCTGCTGCCTTTTCTATTTTTCAAAATGACAAAAATATCCTTGGCTTTTTTATTAATTTTTTAATATGGAAAAAATACTTTAATTATGTTTGTTTAGTTTGTTTTTTCTATCTTTGGTTGATTTTTGAATTATATTGATTTTGTGCAGGGATGAATACATTTGGACACTTGCGGATAAATTTTTTGGAGACTTGTGGATAAATTTTGGAGGCGTTTGTAAAGCATTGGACACCAAATCAATTTTTGCTAAACAAAATAAAATAAAATAAATAATATATAAATAATTAAACTTAATTTAATTATGGATACATTTGGAGACATATGGATACATTCGGAGACATCCAAAAATTGTAAAAATTGTATAAGAAGTTGTGGTTTGGATTCATTTGGATATATTTTGGAGATATCGAAAAAATTGAAAACATTATATGAAAAATTATAATTTGGATACATTTAATTTTAAAAAATATTAAATCAAAAATTTAGTAAATCTAATTTTATATATAAAAATTATAATTTGAAGACATTTGGATACATATGGATACATTTGGTTACATATGGATACATTCTAAAATATCATATTTTTCTCCCTTTAAATTTATCTTTTTCACAAAAAAAATCAAATTCTCTTTAAAATATCTCCATTTTTAAAAAAAATCTCAAAATTTTGGTCAATAAAACATTTGGTATTTTTGCAACATATTTCAAGCGTATTTTTATTACTCAACATGTATTTGGTGTATGACAAAAACTCAATTCTAAATTTTAATTTGGTATAAAAGTCAAAATTTTCCCATGATGTAAAGATTTTAGTGATCTTATGAAGGGAGGATTCGAAATGAGTATGATGGGGGAACTTACCTTCTTTCTTGGACTTCAAATCAAACAACTTGAGGATGAAACATTTATTCATCAATCAAAATACACCAAGGAGTTGTTGAAAAAATTTAGATTGATGGAAGCAAAGAACTGTCAACCCCAATGTCATCAACTCTAAAACTTGACAAAGATGAGGAAGGGAAATCGGTAGATCAAAAGCTTTATAGAGGTATGATTGGATCCCTACTTTACTTAACCGCCTCTAGACCCAATATTATATTTGATACATGTCTATGTGCTCGTTTTCAATCCAATCCTAAATAGTCTCATTTGATTCGCTATTTAATTGGCTCATTAGGCTTAGGTTTGTGGTATCCGTCTTGTATTGATTTCGATTTAATTGCTTATAGTGATGCTGATTTTAGTGGTTGCAAATTGGATAGGAAAAGTACTAGTGGAACATGTCATTTTTTAAGTGAATGTTTAATATCTTAGGCTAGCAAAAAGCAAAATAGCGTAGCTACTTCCACGGCTGAATCTGAATATGTGGCTGCTGGAAGCTCATATGCTCAAGTTTTATGGATTAAAAATCAATTGCTTGACTATGATATTGTTCTTAAAAATGTCCCCATTTTTTGTGATAATACAAGTGCTATTAATTTGAGCAAAAATCCTATTTTGCATAGTAGAACTAAGCATATAGAAATTAGA
>CAODLS012411292.1:0-14172 GCA_948243855.1 Flueggea neowawraea | reverse complement strand
TACTTTACAACCCCCGCCTCTGCCATACAAAGTGAGGCAATTCATAGAAACCCCTCTGGCATTACCCTCATCTTCTCCATCCCCTCCTCTATGATTCTTCTTCCTCAACTTCTGGCTAACACTTCTCACAAGACGTTGCGACACACTCAAATCCTCGAAATCACGACGAAGAGATGCCTCCCCAGCTAACCCCTCCGACAACATACTGCTCCCTCCCTAATAGTACTCCATACCCATCTCCCAAACTGCATTAGTAAAACACCAGATCCAATCAAAATCGAAACTTGGGACCTATTCATAAGATTTATTGCATTTTCTTCAAAAAATGAATCCTAAATCATATTCAAACTGCAAATGAGAACACATGCAGCATTAGATTAGGAAACAAAAACAAAAAGAGCTCAAAATCTTGGAAAATCGGTGCAAATTATATGATAATACCAATTAAAGCGGAGAGACGGGACTTACAATTGACCAAGAGCAGCTGAATTCAGTCAGCAGAAACCCGAAATGTGAGCACTGCTGAAATAGGAAAATTCAAAAAGAGAGTAAGCGATGGAAGTGGAGGATTTAGTGGAAGCGAATGGACCGGAGATGGGTTGATTGATGAAAATTGAGAGGGAGAGAGTGGTTGGTCGGGCTGGAATCAGTAAAGCGACACGGCACTGATCTTAAAAAAGCGACTCTTGAGCTCTCTCTCTATTGTTTCCAATAATCTCTGTTTTTTGTTTTTTTTCTTTCTTTTTCCCAAACTTTTGTTTCTTTGATTGAGCAACGCTTCTGTGTAATCCATCCCACGGAAATACCCCTACGCTCTCTTTTCCATCCATTTGATTGGGACATACAAAAGAGGGCCCCATAGAGTGAGAGTCTTAAGTCAAGGGGGATGATTATTTTTTTCTGAAAGAGCCACCCATATAATCAACAAATTAGCTGGACTAACTTTTTAATTATATGACACTCCTTATAAGTAGGCCCTAAAATAAGGAGTGACAAAATTTTGTTTGAAATCATGAAAAACTAATAACAACTCAGTAGGGCATTGTTACATTTGAGCATATCTACTCATCATACATAATCTGACTAATAAGGGCAAAAGGGACATTTTCCATCACATGAAGTCCAATGTTGAAGTCCCTGGCTAGTTTAGAAAGCTTGTCTGCAACTTGGTTTGCCTCCCTAAGGATATGATTTATAGAAACCTTCCAATTCCTACTAATCAACTCTTGTATTGACTTTACGATTGGCCAACCTGTACCTGGGTGAGTGTGAACCTTTTTAATCATTTGAATTGCTAAGGAGCTGTCTGATTCGACCACCACGCATTTTCAACCTTGATCCCAACATAGTAGCAGGCCATTATATATAGCCAATAACTCAGCTTGAACCAACTGCCTAGATTAAGAGCATACCCCATGACCCATTTACCATTGTTGTCACTCATTACTCCTCCAGCCGTTGCTTTGGTTTTGTCCTCTGTGAGCGCGGCACCAGTTTTTAATTTCACACTCCCTGATGTTGGAGGCATCCAGCGGGTCCAGCTGCGTATTTCTTGTTGCTGAAAATTTCTTTGCAGCGTGTTTTGAGCTCTATACATATCTTTAGCTATGGCTTTAATGTAACCACATCTCCTTAGCTGAAGCTGATTATTAAAAACTCTATCATTCCTCCACTTCCAAATCAGCCAACACCCCACGCTGAATGTTATATTCCATGGAGTGTCATCGATGGTGGTTGATTTATTTTCGAGGTTGTCAAGCACCCAACTGCTAGGCTTTTTGGTGAAAAAATCTTCCGCCATATTAGCTCCAATCAGTTCAGTCCATATAGCTCTAGCAACCATACAATCTCTTATTACATGCTGCCATGTTTCCTCCACATTAGTACTTATATCACAGCTTGCATCCATGGTTATTTTGCTTTTGTATCTTCTTTGGTTTGTTAATAAAGCCCCTTTAAGAAGCAGCCAGAGGAGTGTCTCAACCTTTTGGGGAATCTGCATCTTCCAGATCATACGCCAATAATACTCCCGGTGGTTCCAGTCCTCCTGTCGAAGCAACTCATAAGCCGATTTAATCGTGAATTCCCCTGAGCTTGAATAAGCCCAGTACACTTGGTCCTCACCGGCTCTAGCTTCCGGAAGTTTTGTACCTGCAAGTAGTAAAAGACCCTCATTAGAAATCAAATGGCTTAGTTTAGGCCAATCCCACTTACCTTCCCCATCGATAAATTCCTTGACTGGTTTATCAAGTTCGTGTTCTTCGAGGTTAGCACACGCAAACTGAACTAAGGGCTTTTTCCCAAGCCAAACATCTGTCCAAATTTGGCCGTCTCTCCATTTCCAAGAGCCCAGCTTGTTCCCTTTAGCATATATGGCCAGACTTTACAAATATTTCGCCTCAAGTAGGACGCATTCTTCGCCTCCACCTTAACTGGGAATTGTCCGCTTCTTCTCAAATACTTGGCCCTTAAGACCCTAACCCAGAGAGAGTTATTATTGGAATAGACCTGCCAACTCAGCTTCATTAGGAAAGCCAAATTATTTTCATAAAGTCTCCTTAAACCAAGTCCTCCATTATCTTTAGGCTGACACACATCTACTCATTTAACCAAGTTTACCTTCCTTGAGCCATTCGCATTACCCCACAAGAAATCTCTGCATAAACGCTCCATTTTAAGAATCGTGCTTTTCGGAATGAGAGTAGTCTGCATGGTGTAAAGGGGGATAGACAACAACACTGATTGTATGAGAACAAGTCTTCCCGCCAGTGATAAGCTTTTAGCATTCCATGAGGTGAGCCGTTTCAGCACCCGATCCACTAAAGGCTGGTACGTCTGTTGATTAACGCGTTTGTGGATAATGGGAACCCCCAAGTATCGCCCTATATCATCACTCCTAGGTATCCCCAATGCCGCACTAACTAGAGTTGCCTCTCTTTGGCTAACGCTTTTTGAGAAAAAAACCAAGGATCTTTCTTTGCTCACTGCCTGTCCTGAAGCTTCACAGAAATCATACAGCACTTTATTGACAATATCAACCATAGACCTATCTGCATCAGCAAACAAAATTAAATCATCAGCAAAGAATAAATAAAAAAGAGGTGGTCCATTTCGGCTTAGGCGCAACGGCTTCCATCTCTGGATTGTTCCTTGTGCAAGGATTGAATGGGCCAATCTTTCAATACACAACACAAATAAATATGGAGAAATCGGGTCTCCTTGACGTAGTCCCCTGGATGGCCAAAAGGTCTATGAAGGTTCTCCATTCCAGAGTACCTGCATCAAAACAGAACTAATGCAATACATGGTCAGTTTAATAAATCTCTCTGGAAGCCTGGCTTCCTTGAGGGTATCCTCGATAAATTCCCACCTTAACCTGTCATAAGCCTTTTGAAGATCAATTTTGATGGTCATAGTCTTCTTGGTAGAAGCTTTTTTCATGGACTGAGCAACTTCTTGGGTAATGATTATATTGTCTGTAATGCTGCAGTTTGGTATAAAATATTAGTTTTGGTGTACAATTCTAACCATTTATAAGTATTGTCATTTGATTTATCAATTAATAAAAATATATTTTATTTTATATTTATGAAATATTATATATTTTATGAAGATAAAACCTCCATAAATAGTTTATTTTTTTTTGTGCAATCAAATATGACTTGGTAGTAAAACCATAAGGCAAAAGGAATACTATTCTAAACGTCCCTAATTTATTGTTCTCATGAGAATAATAACAAACCAAGGTTAGTATGTTGCTAAGTTGATAATCATGTTTTACTGATTATGGATATGAGATATCACTTAAAACATGGATATATGTTAGGGAATATGTATTGGACTGACCCGTTATGAAAGTACTTCATGGATCTATGTCACAAGTTGTTTTCATACAGTGGTTATGTTTGAGTCCTCTGAGTAAAACTCATTATCGACTCCTACATGAGGAATCGCATGTTTTGACTTAGTCAAATATTATCTGTAATAGGATAACAATAAATGTTATGATTGGATATGTCATGAATCTTATAGAGGAGTGATATTTAGAGTGATGGTTTTGTTCCTCTTATGAAGAGTGATATCTTTAGGCCACTTGATGAGTAGGATTGATGAAATGTATGCATACTCAAATGAATTGATGAAAGAGTTTATCAATTTCGTTTGTATATCCATCTATTTGGGATCAAGAAACACATTAAGTTATATAAGATTGACCTGTAATCATGCATTATGCTTAATAGAGATATCCTATGACAAAAAGACTAAATATCAAACTGTGAAAGGTTAACTCGAATCATTAAATACCACTCTATTTTGGATTTTCATAATGTATTACTAGATACCGCTTATGGACTTTGGACCCAAGTTTTGGGATAAGGCCCATTGTCATTTTCGAGTGGGCCCATTGAGTCACACACAAAAATGATTTGGATTGGTTCACAAATATTCTCTCTTATGGTAATTAAATTATTAGTATGATTAATTTGATTAATTATTAATAATTTAGGATTTTACGATTTAGATCATAAATAATGTAATGGGTTTTTTACTTATAATGATTTTGGGTATAAATTATGTGTGACATAATTTGGGTCAATGTAAATTATTAATTTAATTAGTGATAATGTATTAATTAATTAAAGCCCATAACATTATTAGAGGGCCTTAGAAATTCGGTTATCACTAAAAGGAGTAAAAGTTTGACTAGGTTAAAGGTTGACTAAGTCTTACTTAATCCACTTGATTAGAGACACCTAATCTAGAAAGGATTTCTACCCCTTTTGAGACAAGGAATTCTAACCCTATTTTAATTAAGAATTTGTTTCTGCTTATGTCTTAATTTAGAATTATTTTCTTGTGGGACAAGTTAAACAATTCGACTAAGGTTTTCTTGTGGTTTCGGTTTGCACACTCCTAATTGAATTAGGAGATCTCATTTGTGGGACAAGGAGAAATTCGGTTGTCCTTATGTACACTCTAGGGTTTATTTTCTTCTATAACTAAGAAAGGGCCGAATTTTATTTCTTCTCCAAGGCTCAAGGCCGAATTAGTGTGTGCCACCAAAAAGAGAGAAAATCAGTATTTGTGTAAGAAAGAATAAAGATTTTTCGTGCTAGTACACATTGCCATTCCAAGTGAGTTTGTTCGTGTGGATACCTTTAGACACGTTAGCGCAAAGGCAACGTGAGAGGAAGTGTTTCGAGTTTTATACTAAAAGCTACATCAACACTTCATTCAATCAATACGCTCTAGCATTTGATTTTAAGGTAAAATATGCTAACCCTAATCGTGTATGTCGATATACATGGATCATTTGTGGAATTCTAGATGTAAATTTTTTGTTGTTTTCGCTGCCATGTATGCTTATGAATGTCAAAAACTTAGTTACGAATTCCAATATAAAATTAGATTGGCCCTCCTCTATCAGAAAATTCATCACCTTCTTGAGCCTACTCGCAAGGACTTTCGTAATGACCTTGTAAATCACATTACAAAGGTTGATGGGTCGAAACTGGGCAAAGGTCTCTGGTGTAGGAACCTCGGGTATAAGTACCAGCAGGGTCGAGTTAATCTGCTCAGGAAAAGAACCTTTACCAAAGGCCTCCTTAACAAAAGTTGAGACCGACTTCCCTATTATGTCCTATTGATTCTGGAAAAAGATAGCGTTAAAACCATCCTTTTTGGTTGCTTTGTTCGGCCCCATGTATTCCCTACTTCATCATCCGTGATGGGTTCCTCCAAACGTTCAGTGTTAGTGGTGCTGAGTGTTGGGAATGCATCGTGAACATTGAACTTTGGTAAATTAGTTGCCTCATTAGAAAACAGGTCAACGAAAAAAGTTACTACTCCTTCATTTAACTGCTTCGGATCAAATTTCCAGTTCCTCCCATCAACCTTAAGCATGTCAATTCTATTGTGTTTTTGATGACCCTTACACCTATTGTGAAAAAACTTTGAGTTTTATCTCCAAAACAGATGTTATCAACTCTGGCCCTTTGTTTCCATAAAAACTTTTATTGTATCATTACCAATTCAATTTATTCCACAAGTTTGGCCTCCAGGTCAGCTAGTCTGTAACACATATGCATTTCCATATCTTTATGGATTCCCCCAATTCTATTTAGAAGTTTAGTCTTTCAAAATTCAATAAAACCAAATACTTGTTTGTTCCAAACTCTTAACTGCTGCTGCAAGACCTTGCTATTATCCAAAATATTACCTTCGATATTCCAAGTCCTTTTGATGTATGTTAAACTTACCTATTAATTCAAGCATAAATTGATTGCATTTTGGCCCTAAATATGTTTAATTGTGCATGAATTTATTATCTTTCTTGTTTTATTGTAGGGTGAATGAATTGCATGAAAATGAGTTGGAAATGCTAGAAAAATGAAGCAAAATGAAAAGGCTCTAAACAACCTCATGGAAAGAAGAAGAAAAAAAGGAAGATTTCATGTTCTAGGAAGGTTGCACGGTCGTGCAAGCCAACTTGCACGGCCGTGACACTGGCAAAAATGGTGGAATTTGACCCAGGGAAGTGGCACGGCCGTGTAAGACAATGTTGCAAGGCCGTGCAAGGAATGTTACATAGCCGTACAACTCACAAATGGAGTGCCATTTCGAGCCAAGAATGTTGCACGGTCATGCAGCCCAAATGGCACGGTCGTGTAATGCGACAATGAGGAGAGAGAAAGCGCCGAAAAGCAACTAAACTTGTGGGGATCAAATCACAACTCAATGGCATTTTTGGGAGACTTTTGCTAGAGTTTGTGGGAGACCAAGAGGGCTATAAATACACTCAATCCAAATGATCCATTTCATTTATTTGGTAAAAAGGAAGTCTTTGCTTGCATATCATTCATCCAAATGCTTTTATTTATTTTGTTATTGCATTTTATGTTTTTAAAATCAAATCCAACTCAACTCAAAATATCAGTTTTTATTGCTTTCCTTTATTTTCGATCACTAACTAGTACTCGTTCCCTTGGATTTGATAACCCTAGGGATACTCCTAATGTAAAACTGCATCGATTCTAGTACGCTTGCTAGACACTGATCAAGTTTTTAGCGCCGTTGCCGGGGAACGGTGTGACTAGTTGTGATAATTTATTTTTCCTTTCTTTTATGCTTGGTGTGACCCATATATAAATCTCTTATATTCATTCATGTGGAGCTATTAATTTTGTGCTTTATGTTCACAATCCACTTGTGCTCTATTGGAAGAGATTGATTCATATGATGTCCCGATGCATAGTCTGAAATGGCGAAAAACTATGTACATACTTTATTTTCTGTTTTGGTTACTTGCTTTTAATAAGGTGTGAAGGAGTGTTTTATGCACCTCACTCATGATCCCTTACCGAATTTTCATGCCTATATATTTTGTTCCCACTAACATTTTGTTTTATGCTTAATGATGGAATTCATGCATTCAAGGACAAAGCAAAAGAAGAAAAAGCGATAATTAGAGAAGCTTTCTAAACCCTATCCTTTTACTTTATGCTTTACTGCCATGGAGCTTATCCTCGTGTTCATTGTTGTTGTTTAGATTGATCTGGATTTATATTTTTGAACATTGAGGACAATGTTCATACTAAGTATGGGGGAGGGGCTATTGATTGCTTATTGGTTAATTATTGTCTAAAAATGCTTTGCTTGCTTTTGTTTGAAATTTTTGCTTGAAATGCTTGAGATTTTTGCTTGAATTGTGCTTGATTTCTTTTATAATGTATCAAATGTGAAAACAATGAGCTTGAATTGGATTTCGTTGAGTGAGTCTTGTAATGTGAAACTATGCTTAACATGATCAATTGTGGAATAATTGTCATTTATTAGTTATTTGAACCTTATTTAGGATTTTTAAGTTGTAAGGTTGGGAAGATTTCTATCGAACCTTAGTTTTTTATGGTGGCATAGGAGGCTTACAAACTTGTTGCTAAGTGTTTTTAGGCAAAAATGCTTATATGATTGATTTTTTATTGAAACTTTTTGGAGTAGACTTGACTTTTATTTGAATGAAAAGTGCTTATTTTGAATATTTAAAAAAAAGGGGTAAAACTTCTCTCTTTGAGGGTGAACCTAAACAAAGATAAGTGCATGGAGGTCCAACTCTGTAGTGAGAAATGATAAATATCATCGGAGATCAATAATAAGTGGAAATACAAGAACCTTTAATTCACTGACTTGTTTGTAGCACCCAAAATTGAGAGGAAAGTGAAAAAAAAAATCAAACAGAAAAAGAAGGGTATTATGAATGGAAAGTGAATGTATGAGGCCAAGTTTGCTCTAGAACAAAAGAAATGATTTTTAAACTTAGCAATAGGGAAGATAAGACTTAGAGATGCCAATAGACTAAGGAATTTGGTAGATGAATTCTTGATTCTTATTATTTGGAATATTAAATTTGGCTCTTTTAGTTGATGAATGACATTTTATTGCCCTCTTAATCATGTTACTTGCATAGTTGTATATTACAAAAGTCATTTAACTTGATTAATTCAAATTGTATTCTTGTCCTGGTTTTTTATTTGGTTTGTTTGGTGACAAGCAAACAAGTAAGTGTAGGAGAATTTGATGTATGCTAAATTTACCTATTAATTCAATCATAAATCGATTGCATTTTGGCCCTAAATGTGTTTAATTGTGCACGAATTTATTATCTTTCGTGTTTTATTGTAGGGTGAATGAATTGCATGAAAATGAGTAGGAAATGCTGGAAAAATGATGCAAAATGGAAAGGCTCCAAACAACCTCATGGAAAGAAGAAGAAAAGGAAGATTTCATATTCCAAGAAGGTTGTATAGCCGTGACACTTGCAAAAATGGTGGAATTCGACCCAGGGAAGTGGCACGACCATGTAAGACAATGTTGCACGGCCGTACAACTCACAAATGGAGTGCCATTTTGAGCCAGGAATGTTGCACGGTCGTGCAACCCAAATAGCACGGTCGTGCAATACGACAATGAGGAGAGAGAAAGCGTTGAAAAACAACTAAACTTGTGGGGACCATAGCACAACTCAAGGGCATTTTTGGGAGACTTTTGCTAGGGTTTGTGGGGACCAATAGGACTATAAATACACCTCTTCAACATCATTTTAGGGATCTTTGGAAAGAAGAAACACTTCACCACAAAGCTTAAAGAGAGAAAGAGGATTCAAGAAGAGATAGAAAAGGGATTCCTTGAAAAAACCTATGGTCTTGGAAAGGAAACCCCACCATCTTTTACTTTCCATTTATTGTTTTGATTTTGGTGATGTCGTTTTTCTTTCAATGTTAGTTTTTATTTTTATTTTCTTTGAACAATGGTAGTTTAGGTTTTGTATTTGGATTTTGAGTTGTAAACTTTGATGGATATTTTTCTATATTTACGAATGAGTATTGATTTTTTGTGTTTTATTTTCTATATCTAAAGATTATTTTGAATGTGCCTTATTTTCATATTTGAAGATTGCTTAATAGGTATTGTGATTTATGTTCTTTTTTATGATGTTTGCTCTTGAATTTGATTTAATGGCTTGTTTCAATTGACTATTGTTGAGCTTGATCACCTTGATAATAGTTTAGATAATCCTAATTAATTCATTTTGACTATACCTATAAAGTATTTGATGAAATTCCTCAAAATGACTTAATGAGCCTAGTTATACTAGGTAAGACCGAAAGAACCCTCCTAGGCAATTTTAGGTACGACTTGAGTAACCTCGATAGAGACCTTAGTTTAGTCTTGAAGAGAGAACACTCAATCTCAAAAACCCATTTTATTTATTTGGTAAAAAGAAATTTTTGCTTACATATCATTCATCTAAATGCTTTTATTTATTTTGTTATTGTATTTTATGTTTTTAAAATAAAACCTAATTCAACTCAAAATTTCAATTTTTATTGCTTTTCTTTATTTTTGATCACTAACTAGTACTCGTTCTATTGGATTCGATAACTCTAGGAATATTCTCAAAATAAAACTGCATCGATTTTAGTACGCTTACTAGACACCGATCACCTTTGTATAAATTCTGTAAAATTTGGGTGAAGCAACAAGGGTTAAGGAAACGAAAAGGCCTTGGTTTCTTCCCTGATAGGTTTTTGTCAGTATTGAGGAGCAGAGGCCTGTGGTCAGAATAAATTTTCGGCAGGTGAAGCAGATGGAAGTTGGGGAAGACAGTAAACCATTGGCTATTAGCAAAGCACCAGTCAATACGTTCTTGCAGGCCACCTCTGTTCCAAGTAAATTTTGGTCCTTGGTGCTTAACCTCCATTAGGCTGCTAGTATGCATCCATCTAACAAAATATTTACAAGGTACGTTACCCATATTCGAACCGCCACTTCGATCTTCCATTGTAAGCCAGACATTGAAATCACCAATCAACACCCACGGTAGATCACCAGTATCTTGCTCAATCCTCTTTAGCTCAGACCATAGAGATTGTCGTCTACCAGGTTGGGGAGAGGCATACATAACTGTAAGGAGGAAAGTATTATGTGATTGATCTTTAACCAAAGTATGAATAAACTGTCTGGAATTCTCCATGATCTGGAAATTAACTTGGTCCGACCAAGCAAGCCAAATGCCTCGACTGAATCCTTCTGCTTCAATTCTGTGTGAATATGAGAACCTCATAGCTTGAATAGCATGGTCGGCTCTTATTCCACTGATCCTAGGTTCAAAAATGGCAACAATATCAGGCTTGTGACTCTGTTTATATTGGCCGAAGGTTCTGCGGAATTGATCATTTCCCGCACCCCTACAATTCCAAGAAAACAATTTAACCATTAACCTAATTGAAAGATAAAAAATTTAATAAAACAACACAATAAAAGGAAAATTGAAAACTAGATAGACAAAGAGGGATTAGGCTTCGGTCGGGCCGACCAACGCCATTAACTCCCTGGAGACATCATCTAGTTCTTCTTCTGACACCATAAGCATTGAGGGGTCCGATTCAAGGCTTTCCTCAAGGACCCTTATGTGGAGGGGGTTGGTTTTCTTGACTTTAGAAGCTCTCCTGATACTGAAACTGGTTCCCCGTAACTTTGAAAGATTTCTTTTATCTGGTGGATTCACTTTGTATCTCCCTCTTTGTGACGAACTGACAATTTTTGTAATGTTCTTTTCAGTCCCAACCATGGTTTGTTCAGGACAGAAAGAGACTACCGTGTTTTTGGAGTGTTCTAGAGTGGTAGTCTGTGGAATAGGCCTCATCTTCGGGTTCTGCTGTTGAGCTGGTTGATCATGGGATCCATTCTTGTTTAAATCGTGTTGTTTTTCGATTTGTGTGGTTCTGTGTGTCGTTTCAACACTATGCTTGGTTTCGGTTTCTCCAGATGTTTTCGTTGGGCTCTCCTTGGTTGGACCTTTTGGGCTTTAAGGTGGTTTGGACGTTTTGGACTTTGGGCTCGTCTGCGAATTTCTATTGCGGAAACAGACTTCTTAATGTTTTTAACCTTTGAGCAATTTCCTTCTTGGGGATTATTTCCATCTTGTTTCTCCATATAAACTGCATCTTCGGGATCTTCTTGGCTAAGGACAGCAAACCGTGATCCACTCTCCTTAATTTGCTATGTTCCTTTCCGTTCTTGTGTTGTTTTGATAACATTTCCTTGGGGAGGAGAATCTTTCCTGGATTGTCTTCTATTCCTTTGTGGTGCATGGATTTGCGGGTTCCAGATATTTGTGGCCGTTGGTTTTGCCGCCGGCCACCGTAGTCGGTGGTTGTTTTTCTTCTTCCTTCCCTGCTTGGTTTTGTGCACTGGTAGAGGCCTCTAGTTTCCTTCCCACTTGACGTTGTTGGTTCTTTAGTGGCTTTCTTACACTTCTCAGCGAGATGACCTATGAAACCACAATGATAGCATATTGTGGGTAAACCTTCGTATTCAATACGCTGATATTTGCCGTCAATGATGATTCCTGGTGTAATCGGCTTAGTTGCGTCTATTTCAACGGCCATTCTTGCAAACTTTCCTCTACCGCCAACACTCGTATTATAATCTATTCTTATGACATTCCCCAGAACGCTGCCGATTTCTCTGATAATATTCTTATGGTAATAATGTATCGGTAGTCCCGGGAATCACACTCATGCCGCCAGAGCAGAGACTCCAGTCTTCTTCGCAGAAAATTTAGGCGTCCATGGTTGCACTGTAAGATACGTTCCCCTTATGATCCAAGGGCTGTCCAAAAGCGCATGAGTGTAATTAGATTCGTGAGAAAACCTTATTAGATAATAGTTGTTCGATTTGGATCTCGGTCCCTTTCCAAGTCTGGTGGCTCACCTTTGAGGAGGTGGTCAGCTGTATTCTTTGATGAAGGCGGTGGGTACTCTCCAGAATCCATTTTGGAGTTGGTAACTAACTCACAGTGGACTTTTAACAAACAGGTTAGGTGCAAGAAAGGAAAACTGACTCAGAGAGACGTCAGAGAAACCTTCTCTAACATCTTTTACAAGTCAGAGAAGACAAGGTACTCTTTTTTGAAGTTTAAGGGGCCGATTATTATGATGCCATCACCTACTCCTTACTACTTCCCCCTCTTTTATTTTATCCATCACCACTCATCATTCCTTCCCACTCTCTCTCATCTATTCCTTTCTACTCATCATCATCATCATAATATAATTCTTTAAAAATAATAATAATCAAACTGAGAATAATCATACATACATGGAATGAAATAAATAAATATAAATGCATCGTGGCTTGGATGCATAGAAAATATGGTGGAGAGAAAAACCTAACTTTTGTATTGGATTTGGACCACATGGGTCTTTGATTGTTTTAATAAGCCTATGGGGAGAGTGGTCCATTCCCTTTTCTACATCTCACATTCTTTTCTTTACAAAAGATTTGGAATTTATGAGGTGTAGAGATGTACACAATTGGATGGGAATTTGGATTCCTTGAATTCAAAGCAGTAATTGTCTATTGATGCACACTTGGAGAATGGAATTTATTGGGACAAAAAAGAGGAAGGAATTTATTGGGGAATTATTTACAAAAATGTATACATACAAACTATTTAAAATGATTTGAGTTGCATTTATGTAAATTAAAAAATAAAAGGGGTCCTCCATTGAAATTTCCCCATTTATAGGTTTGGATTGGGACATACTCCACTTTTGAACTACTCCTCCTTGTGCTGTTTGATGTGATTTCAGTCTACGTCAATTATTTACTCTGAATTAAAACACTATACAATTAGTTTCTACTGAATATAGCTCAAACAAACACACTAATCCAGTGCAAGCTAAGACATTTGTTTCACGAATAGGCCCATTTGAGCCCATTTTGCTCTACTAATTCAGGTCCAACACCACAGCCACATGAGTGTCATAGGCGCAGGCAGAGAGTAGAAATCCGAAGAGAAGACTGAGCAGGGAGTGAGGAGGGATGAATATGGGGCGGTCAACGGCGGCGGTGCTTGTGTTGCTGTTGGCGATTTCAAGACTTTGTGTTCTATACGCCATTGACGACAAATGCGCTGCTTGTAATGCTGTCGCGGTACCTTATTCACTCTCATCTCCCATTTCTAATGCGGT
Organism: Flueggea neowawraea; assembly: GCA_948243855.1. Classification (NCBI taxonomy): domain Eukaryota; kingdom Viridiplantae; phylum Streptophyta; class Magnoliopsida; order Malpighiales; family Phyllanthaceae; genus Flueggea; species Flueggea neowawraea. The sequence continues at coordinate 637 of CAODLS012411292.1, read as the reverse complement.
TGCTTCTCTTTGATCACTTCCATATCGGTAGATCCTCTGGTTTTCTTGTATAACTTACTGCTTGTTCTACTTGATCCATATTTATCTGTATCAACTGGGCCCGGACCTGAGGTTAATTCATCTTAATTTAAGTTGGTGATAGTTTGAATTTTATTTGAGAATTTTGAATTCAATTGTATGAACTAAAAAAATAAGTTGATTTGCTGTCAGTTTTTTTCTTTGTGCAATTAAAGTTACTTTTGGACATGTAATGTAAGAGTGGTTGTTGAATTAAAGTTGATAACTTTTACAAGGGTTATATAGTTTCTGATGGGATCACTGTGTAATGTTGTGCAGGAAGAGCTTGAGCGTGGCCTTTCCAATGTAAGGCACTTGTAATTTTCGAGGACTTTTCGTTCACTTTCCTTTGATGTCCACTGGAACTTTCTCCAAACTATAATTGCCAGCTGGATGTATTTGTTTATATGAACAAAAGATTCAGCTTATTTGATTCTTTTGTGCAGGAAAAACCAAGGAATCATCTGGATATGAGGCATCGTTTGGATTCTAAAGGGCAACGTACAGGAAAGGTAATTGATTATAGGTATGTATAGCTACGAAGTCCCCTTTCAGCTTCTCAGAAGGGGAAGAGAGCTGG
>CAODLS012410751.1:0-19504 GCA_948243855.1 Flueggea neowawraea | reverse complement strand
GTTTATCAGCAACACAAGCTCACCCAAATCATCAAATGGCTAAAAACGAACCACAAGAAAGCTGGTAATCACTCATGCATCTAAATGGAAAAAATGCAGCATCTTTCTCACCAAGATCTCATCTTTCATCTAAATAAAGATTAAACTGAGTCACCTCTCCTCCAAAACCTAGACTTTAAAGCACCAAAACCACTCCTCTAAAAATGGAAGAGCTTTACAACAAAAAGCAAAAGACTTTGAGGTTACATTAATCAAAAAATAGCATGCAGACGGCAAGTACAGTGGTACAAAGCAAGACCCATGATCAAAACCCAGATTTTAATAAATACAACGGGACCCAGAAATATTTTAGGCATGGCCACTTAATTAACTGTCCATATAGTTGCTTAAAACAGCCTTAAGCAGTCCAAAAAAAACAACAAAAAGTCAAAAACTCCCACAGAAGTTGCATTTGTCTCTTTATTACAGGCCCAATAATTAATTCGGCATGTGGAGTGGGGGTCACCGGAACCTGGAGGAACCCTAATTTGTTTTCATTGGATAATTTAAAAAAAGTTAAACCCTCCCCCCCACAAAGAAAGTTTTGTTCTTTTAAGGGTGGGTTAGTCTGTCGCCAAGCCAAAAAAAAGGAGGTAGCGGGAAAATGTTAGGGCTTTTTGGGCATGTCCAATATTATGTTTGGTTTAGGGGCCTAAGTTAGTGATTTACCCGCCAAAAAGACTCTGTAACATAGTGGACGTCAAAGGGTTTTATCAAATTTAGTTTAAGGATTGTTGCATAGTATGCACTGAAGGACAGGACATTTCTTTGGAGCAAGTGCCACGTTGGAAGTGGGTCCTGTCGTTGCCCTTTGACTAGGTTGCCCTTTTTGCGTCACTTCCCACAACAAATTCCAACAACACACACACAGTGGTGACGTAGGTAGAAGATTACGATAGGGTTGTGGAGGTGGGGCCAATGGGGCCATCTTACGATCACCAACCATATCACAACACGTGGACATAACTTGTTGACATCACCAATAGTTCTCTTATTAATCTTTTTAAACTATTTTTTTATCTTATAATAATAAACATAATTTTTTATTTTCATTATTTTAAAATATAAATACATTTTTTTAATTATATTTATTATTAACAAAATTTCGATGCTATTCTTATTTAATTTTTTAATTAATTTATTAATTATTAATATATTTATTTAAAAAATATAAATAAAAAATATAAATTAAATAAATTTTACTATTAAAATTATTATTTTTTAATTTTTATAAAAAATATTAATCTCTATTATTATAGGATTAATAGAATAAATTTTATTTTATTTTGTATATTAATTTATTTTGAAATTTGTGAAACACTATTTATTTATCATGTTAATTATTATTTTAGTAACAAATTAATAAAAAAAAAAAGAATGAATATTAACTCTTAAAAAATATAAAATTATTATTAACTCCTGTCTTTTTTTTTTAATTAATAAAAAATTGATGAAGTTCAAGTTTTAATAAAAATAGTAAAAAAATTGAATTAAATATAATATTATAGAGAGAATATAAAAAGTCTGTTAGAAATATTAATTAGAAATGCTCTGAAGTCTTAACCCTGTATGAAGAGAGGTGGGTGGTGTTGTGTGAAGTACCCATCTGGAATGAGCAGAGGTATGGTTGTGTTGTTGAAAGTAAACAGATCAAGAGGACCACAAGAAAGAACAGATCATCATGGAAGATGAAGGGTCTGGTTCCCTGCTCAAGTTGCGTGTCTGCATATGCATTTTAGTAAACTTTTGCTATTCGGTTTTAGAAAGTGCAGACTGCAGAACTTTGTCTGACAAATTTTGTAAGGACTCAATCAGAATTCAAAGTGAGAAGAAAAGAAGCTTTCAGGCTTCAATTATTTTAAAGATATCCAAAGGGGATCACAGCCGACACAAATTGATGCAACTTTCTTGGTTTTAATCAAAGTATACTAAAGATGGCTTTTCTCTAACTTTATTGAGCCTTCTTAGTATAAGGTAACGCACTTAATTAAGTGACATAGCATTTTATCACTTAATACTATGCAAGTAATTTTCATCTATTTTAATTTTGATGCAACATGTTTCCTTGTTTGTCAGGTGGTAGTGTCTTTTAATCCTTGTTTAAGCGACCCGGGCAAGATTTCGACCCGAAAACACAAAAGCAACAACGGCAAAGGGCACTTTCGCCTGCCAACTTTACGGGTTTATACTATGATTATGTATCAATGTATAATATCTTGAGTTGGAGTTGGACCCTCCCCTCCTTTAGTTTGTGCTTCATTGTTGATTGCAAAAAAGAAATCTCCCCCCACTCTCCTGTGTCACTTTGGCTAATGCAACAATGATGAAAAACATGAATGAAAAGGTAACGTTATCAAAATCACTGTTCAAATTGGCTCAACCGCAAATCATAAAAGGACTCGGCGGCGGAGCAATATAATAACCCATATTGGAATGTTTTCTTGCCCATCTTTTTCCTAGTACAAGTGAGTGCTTAACGCCAAATCAATCTCCGTGCTTAAATGGCAATAAAAATGCAATTTCCGACAAACCTGTGCAATGCTACCATTATGATTAATGAATTATTGATTCCAAATAGTGAAAATCAGAAAGTTAATGGAATGGCAATCATGTATTAAAACCCACAACTGTATATGATAAGGTTAAACCTGGAATTTTGAAAAAAAAATCTATTTGAATAATACTTTTACCTGAAATTCAGCGTCCAGATAACAGGGCCTAGTCAAGAAAACTATCATTGTTGAGAAGAATTCAGCTAACTACTAAAAATACTTTTTAGTTTGCTTTTATTCCTTGCGTAAAAAAAATAGAGTCCTACATGCATGTACAGTTTAGGTACTAGCATAGCAAAAGTTCTCAATTCCAAAGTTATTTAATATTTGATATAACAGAACTGCTTTCACTTGAAGGGAGAAAATGCAGATTCAAACACCATTATGTGAGTATGACGAAGTAAAAGAACCACTGAACAAAGATAACACCAACAATATGAAGTTCTAACAAGAATGGCTAACGCTACAATTGGAAGCTAAAAAATTTTCCAAGCACTTCATGCCAAATTTATCATCATGCATTTATAAAGTGACAAACAAAAAATAACATATACCACACATCTTGCAAGTATCCCTTTTTCAGAGATCTCTAATGAGAATATACTTATACCATTGAGTTACAATTTAAAAAAAAAAACATGAAAGAAGACCAAAAATTGTCCAAAGTGATTAGGCAAGAATTTCAAAAAGAATGATGATCATCACATTCAGGCCTGCATCCTTTGGCTCTCATATTTTGATCAGTCTGCCTTACATATATCTAGTTCTACAAATGCATACGGCCAAAAACAGGATACAAAAATTTTACCTTTCTGTGTCCTCTGCAGAGTAAAATTCTGAAGAATTGTCATACTATTCTGAGGTTCAGTCCATTACTCCATGTGAGTAGTCACTCGAAACTGATTCTCACTTCTTACCACCCCCAGACACATTAAACTTGAAGAATATTACGTCTCCATCTTGGACAACATAAGTCTTCCCTTCCTGTCTATACTTCCCAGCAGCCTGAGTGGGATAGCAAAGGAACACAGGTTATAAGAAGGACAAAGCCCGCTTTATCTGATGTGCAAATACAGAACTGAAAGCTTTATTGTAGGCTGTGATAATATTTGACTCAGCTAATTAACACTTCAGATCATTAACCAGGTGATCTAGATTAAGTTAAAAAAAAAAAGAGACCGTCCTATTATCAGCAAAAGTATAAGTAATTTGTTGCTCATCCAGTCCTTCCCCCCAAACCCACAAACCTCACATGTTAAGAAATGCTAGAGGAGGACAACAATAACAAAAGATAAGGGTTAACTGCAAAAACCAAGAAAGCACAAACATTATGCCAAAGTACCTTGACAGCTGCTTCACTGCCTAGCTCCTTTAGATCTTCAAATTTCATGACCTATACATTATCAACAGAAATAATGTCATTTTTCATGATATTTGCTAAAAGAAAGATGAATCAACATCTAAAGCATATTATACAAAGTGTGATTCAACATAACATGAGAGTGGTATCACGTTCACAAAACCAGTACATAATGCTAGCAGTTGGAATTATCAGGAGTACAATTAGCAGCTTCATGTCAATGCAAAAGATAATTCTTGAGGAAAACTAGGAAGTAGAAAACAATTGGCAGACTATTGACTATTTTTGTGCAAAACACAAGGCCAAAAAGAAGATGCAGTCAGCGGTCACACACTCTTGACAAATATCAACAATTTCAAACAATACAATGAGCAAAATTAACAGAGATCTATAATATTCATAGTATAATGCAAAAAATCTTTGACAGGACAACCTCAGCACATATAAACCCTTTCTCAAAATCAGTGTGGATCGTCCCAGCAGCTTGAGGGGCCTTTGTCTGTCGTCTGATCTGCCAACACTTAACCTGAAAAGGCAAATTTTCCAAATGTTCAAACCAATATTACCCAACTGAAGTTTACAAGCAGCTGTATGGTCTACTGAAAAAACATAAAGAAAAACCAGAAAACTGAAAGGCCTATACGTGTACCTCATCAGGACCAGCAGTGAAAAAGTATATGAGATTAATTGCTGAAAATCCAATCTTTATGATCTTTGGAAGAGCGCTGTAGCAAGTTTGGAGTATAAATTAGTCATGTTAATCTTTTCCAATTTTTTTTTAAAAGTAATTCCATATAGCATAGTCTAAAGTTATGGGAAAGCCACAAAGGGGACCACAAATGAACAAGTCACATTGTTACCCAAATCAATCCAGACTAGGCCTATATTCCAAGAAAGTTCTTTGAACAATCACATTTTGAAAGCATACTAACTAAAATGTATCTTTGCTACTCCTTTAAGAAATTCAAGTCCTTCAAAAGCGGTGCTGTTATTGCTTTTCCCCCATGCAAATTTGAGATTAAAAGAAAAATTTATTCCCCTCTTCTTATGACCCTAGATCTTTCAAATCAAATACAACGGTCCTATATAATCACCCAATAAAGTCCTCAGTGCAAAATAGTGGTCCCACACATTAGTCAGTTCAAACTTAAATTTTAATGCAGTTTCCAAATTAAGTAGACACTTAGGAAGCGATTTCACTCCCTATCAGTAATTACGGACCTTTGTATTTTGTTCTCCTCGCAATACTTGGCTGCATCCTCTGGTGACGTATCAGCAAGATTCCTCTCTAATATACCACTAAAGGGAATAATTGGTTCAGCCCCATGTTCCTGCACCCTAAAAGAAGAAAATACCATTCATTCAGTTCAATTAAACAACACTCTGAACATTGATAATTTTGGGGTAGAAGGCCAGCATCTGAATAATAATACTATTGTGTACCATATAAGTAGTAATATCTAATAATAATGAAAAACAGGACAGAAAACAAGGGTTTATAGAACCTTGCAGATACAAAATCTCAGCACATAAATGTAATGCAACAGGTGCATAAGTTTTATGCATAGACACCATTACAGATGCTGATGAAGCTGAAAAATGCATTACACATGTAAACAGATGCACATTTGCAGCACAGACCCTCAAGATTGGATATTGCGAGTGCTCACAAAGGAAATAAACTGAAAGAAAGAAGTGGACAACTGGATGTACCAAGAATGGATCTTGGGCAAATACTTGTTCTTTTTCCTCTGATAATCCCTTTCATTCATGTTAACCTGAAAATAAGATATGTAGGATAGAAACCCAACTTAAAACTGCATCAGATAGAAACCATGTATGGCTAGGCAAGTCAAAACCTTTAAACCACAGCAACCTCAGATATGCAGAAAGCCAAATGTATGATTGAAGATTTAAGAAAGATGCATTTATCACGAAAGCAAAGAAGCACCACTTGTTTCCCACATAAATAGGAGAAATTTCTAAAAAACATGTTGAAATGTAAAAAGCCAATCTTTCATGAACCACACAGCTTTGTAAATGATATCAAGCTTTTGTCAAGCCATGCACAGCTGTAATAATAGAAGAGATAGAAGGAATAAATAAGTCAAAAGGAAGAGAGAAACAATTACCAAATATACAACAGGCTTGGCAGTTAGCAACTGGAAAGTGTTAAGAATCTCAATATCAGCAGCCTTCCAGTCTCCCAGTCGAACATCTTTCCCATCATTCAGCCATGCTTTGACCTGCAGATTTCAGGACGCAACATTGCTTAACTTCTATAGACCTTAAAAAGTCGCAGAGTCATTGCGTAAAACCAAATAATGCACATTGCAGCATAAAAAGCACTAGTATTCTTCGCACTGATAGCACAACCAGAAATACATACATAAAAGGGAAAATTACACAATAGGTCCCCTTTTATTTTTTATTATACAAAATATACCCACATCATTTTATTTTCAAAAATACCAGACATGCAATTTGTTTTTTAAAAACACAACATCGTACACACTTGTAAGCATCCTGTATACGTTTCTGAACAAAACATATTATTTTGTTTATGCTTTGAATAGCGATTGTACATGCCCGAATGTGCCATTTTTTAAAAAAAAATTATCTGGAGTTTCTTTTTGTAATTGTTTTTGTTTTAGGTAGCATTTGTGTAAAAATCCCTACAAAAAAGGCCAGAAGTGTATGCAAATAAAGAACAACTAACCACCAAAATTCACCACATTATCAGCTCACATATGCCACTAAAACACAGATTCAACATAAAAAGAGCCTCATCCAAAGCAGCAGAACACAAACCCTTTCACACAATTCATGCTCTATTTTCAACTGCTTGTCATTGCTCCTCTTCATGCTCTTTTCAAGATCTTCTATCCTCCTTTCCATGAATTCAATATCCTACAGATAATCAAACATAATTAAAACAGCTAAGAAAACAAACACAAAATGAGCTAAAGATAAAATAATGGATCAATTTTTTAGATTTGAGCATATATAGTAGAGACATACCTTGAGCCGTAACTCTGCAGTAATAACCTCCAGATCCCTCACAGGATCCACAGTATCATCAACATGGATAATATCTGGATCTTCAAATGCACCTATAATACATGTAAAGAGCCAAATGAGCTTCACATTAGTTGAAGCTTCTCAAAAGAAACAATATATAGAAAAATATTTAAGGAATATCCTATCTACACCAATGGCCAAATTGACAAAATACAACAAATAAAACTTGAAGAAAATAAATATGAGCGAATTATGTTTAGTGTGAATTTACATCATATTATTTCCAAGTGCCACTACAACAAGAACAACACTATGGGAACAACAAATTAAGAACCAATAAAGTTGTAGAAATCTTACGCAAAACGTGAAAAATGCCATCAACAGCACGGATATGAGACAAGAAATTGTTGCCCAGTCCTTGTCCTTCATGAGCACCTTTAACCAGTCAAGCAATATCATTAATTTCCAATAAAGCAGAAACCTAACAACAACACACAATCATTACAATTGGACCTTCTACAAACACAATTTATCAGAAGCACCAACAATAACACCACAAAGAACAAATAAACACGATCGAAATGTAACTTATAACCTCGTTTTTCGGCTTGTAGAGCTGGCAAAGCCAATCGAACCTCTCATCGGGTACATTAACCCTAGCCTCGTTCGGTTCAATTGTGCAGAAAGGAAAGTTCTCAGCCGGTATCGACAGCTTCGTCAGCGTGTTGAACAGAGTTGATTTTCCAACATTCGGCAATCCAACCTGAAAAAACAAAACACGCGATGCCACGTCAATGCTTCATATTTCCACAAACCGAAACAAGAAAGTAGAGAGAGAGGTGTTAGTGGATTAAGTACGATCCCAATCTTGAGATGAGAAGAGAACCGGCCGAGGATAGGTCTCTCAGCAGGAGCTTCCTTCGATTTCGCTGCTTTCGGGGGCATGATTCTACTGCTCTATGTTCGTAGTAACTTCGAGAGGGTCTTGTTTCAGCTGTGTGCGTGTGTTAGGGTTTTGTGGCTGAAGTGAAGAGGAAAGTGAGAGGGACTGTGTGCCTGGTTGGAGGCTTGGAACTCGGGGGGGTTTCGTGAGTCGCGTTCCATGGACGCTGGGCTTCAACCCAAGTTCGTTGTTCTCACCCAAGGTTCAACCGACTGTTCGTTTTATGTGAACGCTATGTCGGTTGACTAACCTACTGACACTTAAACGACAGTTAAAACGGATCGATCACAATTAACACCGACACTAATTCTGATTTAACGACATTTCAGATTCGACACCGTTAAACGTTACCGCATAGCGACGGCTTGTCGTTAAAACTTTAAGTTAAAACGACCGGTCGTTCAGACTTGTATAAACATAGAAACAAGTGGCCTGAATCTTCCCAACGTCCACTTGGATCTCCTCCTCCTCGTGATAACGCAACCACTCAAAACCGCTGATTTCAGAGCCAAAAAGGCGGATTATCTCTACCCACCACTACACAACTGCTGAGATCAACAAAGCAAATTGGCAGAGAGAAGAGTCTGCTTTGATCTAGGTCGGTTCGGCTGGTCCGTGACGGGGCTGGCTCAGCTACATCATCAATCACGGCTTTAATAACAGAAACCTGCGTCAAAATCAAACTGAGGAGATCATGCGCGCAACGTTTCGCTAAATTCTTGATTGCTTCTCCTTCTTTTCACGGCGGTCGCGGCGCTCTTCCCTCCGCCGGCGGCCATCCTTCTGACCTCACCTTCCTCGCCGGCGGCGGATTCTGATTCCTTTCTCTCGTTCACCAGTCTCTTATTTCGTACAGCGTATATTGGTTTTGTTTTTGTTTTCTATTGCTTGTTATTATTAGAGATATGGTTACGGTAAAGCCGCTTGAAGATGACAAGTTTCTCACTAAGTGTTCAGCTGAGAACTTGAATTGTTCTTCCATATGTTCCCAAGGTTGTTGTTGATGTTGTTCTGTGATGATGTTCGAAAATCTTTAATTGTTTGTTTTTGTTGTGTAATTGGTATTCGTGGTTGAGTTACAGAGGTGCCGGTTTACTGCTTTGGAACGAAATCGATAATAAATAATAGTGATTCTGAAGAGGAGCAAAGTCTGCTGGACTTGCTTCTTCTTGCTCAGGTACTCATGAATATAATTTCTCTTTGTTTTTCATGAATGGAGAATTGGTTGTGCTGTCAGTTTTCATGGTGTGTATGTGTGCATTGTAGTGGGAAGACCGCTTGTGGAAGGATTATTTTAGCTATGATGTAACCGCCACAGAGATTAAGGTTTGCAATTTTTTTATTTATGTTGTCTCCGCCATTGTGATATGAGTTTGAATATGAGAATCAGCTTTTTTAAGTTATGTTACGCAGGTTGTTAGTGGTAGGAAGAAGTTTTTTGTTCAGCTAAATCGTCGACAGAATTTGGATTGTGTACAAGATCCGGAGGTTCATGGAAGGGGCATAAATGGGCATGATGGGATTAAACATCGTGATGAGTTACTCTTTTTCATTTCAAGTGGTGATAAGGCATGCTCTGAGATTGTCCCTTCAGCCGCTGTGCCTAAAGTTTCCGTCTTGGTTTTTGCTAATGTAAGGCACTTCTCGTTTGTATCCACTCTTTTAATTTTCTGTTTTTCCCTTTTTTAGTTGGTTTCTTATTCCAAGGTACTTTTCAATGTCTGAACAATTGAGTTAGCAATTCCTATTTGATGTATTAGGTAAATCCCATTAAGTATGGCCACATCATCCTGGTACCACAGGGCTTTACCACCGTTTATAAGGTGCTTGACGCAAGGTCCTTGGAAATGGCTGCAAGGATTGCTGTTGAGATGAATAATTCTTCATTTCGTTTGTTCCATGATTGTTCTGGAACGGTCAATTACCATTTATATTTTCAGGTATTAAATTGTACGCCAAGTATCAAAGGACTTCAACTTGACGTGGTTCTTTTTTTTTCTTTTGCATGCTGTAAGCATAATTATGACTGGTCCTTCTTTTGTTCATTTCATTTATTGAGATTTGGACAGGCAAGGTCAAGGTCGGAAGGTCTTATTATCTGTTCTGAGATAATTGAACCAGTTACTAACTAGCTTTTTCTACTTAGAATGTTTGATTGTATGCAAGCAGAATTCTGGACAACCTTGAGTGGTTCCCACAAAAGTTTATTCTACACATTGAGAGCATAAAATTGTGTTACATATTTATTTCTTTATACAGTAAATGGGACACTTGAATTTGAATGCATTTGTTACCATTTTGTGGTTAAAACTCAGTTTTAACTGTAAACTGACTGAATTATGTTACATTTCAGTTTCTTTAAAGGTGTGCTTATTATACTCATAATTGATACCTTTGTGATCGCAACTAAATTCTCCATCCTTCTATGGGACAGGCATGCTACTTTCTAGATCTTTTACCCGTAGAGTTCATGTCTGTTGATTCCTTATTTTCTGATTCACTTGGAAGAATTTGCATGTCTGCTGTTGCAGAATATCCGATCAAAACTCTGGTCTTTGAGAGCAGCTGCAACCTTAAGATAATGGTGGATGTTCTTGCTGATATATGCGCTTGTTTGTTGGAGAAGAACATTCCATATAACTTGCTGATTTCTGATTGTGGCAAAAGGATCTTTCTGTTTCTTCAGGTAAAGTAGTTGTACCCTAGTAAGCCATCAATTTCTCTTTTTTCCTTAGGGTCATAACTGCACCAAAGTGATTTCTCATTCAAAGCCACATGGATGGGAGTATGGTCAATCTCCTTCATGTTTCATCATTGCTCTGGTAGTTTGGGATAAGCTAAATTTTCTTTATTTGGAATACGATTTATTTGTCTATTACAAGTTGTTCTTGTCTGAAGTAAATTCACACACAAAATTCTAGGTACTTGACCTGTACATTAAAATTTTGCCTGCTTCTATGCAGGGAAGCATGTAATTATATTTATCTTAATCTTGGCTTCGAATTTAGATCAAAGTTCTTTGCCGAGTAAAATTTAGTTTGTTTATTTTCCCTGATTGCTGATTCTGCGTTCAAATTTGTTGGCAGATGCAAACCCTGTCAACTTCCCGCAGCCTTTCTGCATGGGAATGTGGAGGCTACTTCTTGCTCAGGTCAAAATCAGAATTTGACCAAGTTACAGAGGCAGCTCTGCTAAATCGTCTTGGCACTTTCTCACTTGATGATGAAGCTTTTGCGGCCGTGAAACGGATTTGTTGCAGCATTTCAAGGAAATATGTGACGGGAACTTGATCTCTCGTGCATGTTACTACTAAGGAAAAACCTTATTGATTACACATTGTTCTAAACTTTGTTTGACATCTACTAGACATTCCCCTTGTTCGAACAATTCGTGCTTGGGATCTGGGAATAGGCACGATGTTTGTAAGAGATTTTACTCTGGATTTACGTCTTGAAAAGCAAATTCTTATGCTTCTTGTCTTACAAGATTACGTTTTATTGTTCTTGAAAATATGAATTTTCACTATCTGTAAAAAAAGTTGTTTTAACTTTTTCGTAAAATTATGTTCTATTATTTTCTAAAACATAAATTTTTCCCTATTTGAGGAAAAAGGATTTTTTTATCTCCCTCACATTATAACAAATTATACATTCTTTTTTTTTTGAACTGAAGACAAATTAGACATTCACGAGATGCATTTTCCTTGTTGGAATCATTCTTATCAAATTAAATATGATATATCTTGCAACTAATACATGCTTAAAAAGACGAATGTTTTGCACATTGTAGATTATTTTTGTTTATGTGTGCTCTGTCTAACCCAGTGTCCGCTCGTCTACTCGAGTGTTTAACCAATAAAATATAGAGAAAAAAATGTATTATTTCATTCATAAATTACATAATTTGGATAGAAAATGTTCGAAATTTTTTTGTGGTGCCTTAATAGAGTTGTGAGAGTAAGAAAGAGAGAAAACAAACCTTTCTCACAAATTTTCCACTAAAGATTTTTTTAAACTATTATAACAAAGATTGATTTCCACTTACAACAAAATTGATTACAATTTACACATTCGAAAACAACAAAATTAATTTTATCAAGATTAACAGCTTTAAAGCCCTTAGAGCAAACCTAGGGAGGGTTCAATGAGTGTCATAACCAGCCGCATAAGGGTGTCTGGTGGGCCCCCCTTCCTCTTTTTTTCTTCTTCCGTTGAAACTTTTTTCTTTACCAAGGAACCATTGATTTTTTTAAATTTTTTTAAGAAACCGTTTGTCAACGATCCCTTCTTCTTCTTCTTCTTTTTTTTTTTCATTTATAAATACTCCATCTCTACTTCATTTCTTTTTTTACATACAATTTTAATTTCATTTCTCTTTTCTCTTATAAACAAACACAGTCTCAATTACAGTTCTCACTCTTTTCTTGTTAAATATATCTAAATCATGATTAATTTTTTTTCAAGACCCTAATCTAAACAATACGTTAAATTCTCGAAACCATTCATGTGGTTTTTCCCACCTAATTTTTAAAATTCTCCAAACTTACTATACTCATTATATCCATAAAAATTTTCATATTCCCAAAATTCTAAAAATACAGCTAATTTGTCATCATATCCCCTTTTTCTTCCACCAAATTTTTACAATTAAATTTCTGAAAATTTTACATACCCTTATTTACCACCAAAATTTTCAACTAGTCCACCATTAGATGTGGCATCTCGCACTTCAAATGCGTCAGATTCATGTTCTTTGTCTAATTCTCAAACCCTCTAGATATCTGTTCAACCACGAAGTGAGAATTTCAACTTGGATGAACCGATCAATGTAGATGGGGCAAAAAATGTCAATTGTGGATATCGGAGGTCTATCAAATGCTCGTGAAAGTTTGAAGTACTATTTCTAGCGACAGTGTTGTCGGAAACGGGCAAAGCGAGGAAGCATTTTGGAGAAGGATTTGTGATTATTTCAACGAGCATAAAAAAGCTGGTCCTGAAATAACACATACAATTGTCAAGCAACATTAGTATTGGCTACTTCCACAGGTAACAAATTTTACAATCGATTGTTAGGTGAGTATCGAAATGGTTAGAGCGACAACCAAATAAAACAACATGCTTGTAAATTGTACTATCAAAGTCGGATAAAACATTTCACGCACGAGCACGTTTGGGTAATGGCGAAAGACGATCTGAAGTGACAGCCGGTGATACCTATGTCTAGGTCATCCAAAAGGAGCAAAAGTAATGAAAGTGGTGTGTATACAAGTTCTTCCAATGCCATACAAGTGTGAGAGTCGAGAAAGATGAAGTCAAAATGCGTCCAATTGGCCAAAAAACAGCTAAGGAAAAGGGTAAGTCGAAGATGAAGGGGAAAACAAAGGACAATGGAGAAAACAATGTCTATGTTTCGAACCCAAAGTGGGATGAATGGAGGGAATAGATGGAAGCCAAAATACAAGTTGGAGAAGAGATAAAGCAGCTCACCGAATTTGATTTATTGCTAATGGATACTTTGACCATGACCCCGAACAACTTGAAATGCAAAAAAAAATGTAATATTATAAAAAAATGGCATGAATTAATGCAGTTTAGGGTGTTGTATTTTATTTTTAATCTAGGGTATTTTAGGATTTTATATCATCAAGTTATGTACTTTAAGTTAATGTATTGTATTATTTTCAATTTTATAATTTTTTTCTTTTTTGAATGTATTTTATAGAAAATATTATTTCCACAAATTTTGCATAAATAATTTATCCAAAATAATTTAAAATAAAATTTAAAAATATAATTTATTTTACATAAAAGTATAAAATTACTATATTAAATAAATGTATATATTGTGAATTGTACATTATAAATAAATTAAATGAAGAGTGAAGTAATTGTAGATCTCATGAAATATTATAAAAAAGAGGATAATGATAGAGAGAGTTTAATGAAAAATTGATGTGACATGACAATTATACCCACAATGAGTATAATTATTGTGGATGCCCTTACAACGTTATTTTCTTTGAGATCTCTAATGCATTGACTCATTTGGGATTTGATGAACTGTACATCAGCAATTCATTCATCATCTAATTTATTTACAATATATAAATAGTAACAAATATATTTATTTCACATAAATATTTTTGAGTAAATATTTATTTCACATAAATAATAATAAATATATTTATTAAATAAATTATTTAATTAAATTTTTAAAAATAATAATTTTTGAAAACAAAATAAAATGGTAGATCGAAAAAATATTTAAATTAAAAAAATATATTTATCAATGGAAAGATATTTGAAATTAACTGAATAAAAATAAATTGTTCATAATAGCAAATTACATAAATAACCCAGAATTAACATTAAGAAAATAAATTACGTAACTTTAGAAATTACATAAATAACAAAAAAAATATAAAAATACATTAATTGCATCTCGAGTCTCCCTAAAATGGTTCCAAATGGTCAAAAGAAAATAAATGGAGAAATAAGAAAAAAAAAACAAAATATAGAAAAAATAATAATTAAAAAATATTTTTAAAAAGTGGACCCCACCTGTTGGTGCGCTTCACAGAAGTGAAGCACATAGACATGTTCTCGGTTCATGAACTGGCGATTTTGGTTGAAGGGACCTTCTGAACCAGAACCAAACTGCCCAGAGGCGGTTCGGTTATGGTTCCAGTTCGTTTCAGTTTATCGCAGTTTAGGCTGGTCCGGTAGGCGGTTTCGGTTCTGATTTGTTCCGGTTCAAAATGATTTTTTATTTTTTAAAAATTATTGTTAAAATCACTGGTTTAGAAAAGTTAAACCGTTGATTTTAGTTAAAAATGATGGTTTAAGATGGTTAAAACACTGGTTTAGGAGGTTAACCGCCTGTTTAGGAAGGTTGAACAACTATTTTGGTTAAACCCGCTGGTTTATAAGGGTTGAATTGCCAGTTAATTGGCGATTCAACGGTTGAACTATCGGTTAACCGACAGTTCAATGGTTGAAATGTCAGTTAACCGACGGTTCAATGGTTTTAGGCATCCTTGAACTTGAATCGGACAGTAGGTTGGGCGGTTCGGCCGATTCCAATTTCGGCCAGTCCGATTTCGGGCCTAACTATCTGTTCGGTTTAAGAATGGCCACTTCTAGAAGCGCACCAACAGATGGGGAGAGCATCATTCATCTCATCATCTAACGCGGGTATGATACTCGTGTTACCCATATTAGAGATGCTCTTAGGTTCACAACTAGCATTCCTCACACCCAAAGTGTATACAAAAAGAAAACAAATAATGAAGCACTATGCTAGAGTTTGGTGTATGAACTTGATGCCTTTGATCTTGCCTCTAGCTGCATCTTTGGTGTTTTTAATGGTTGGAAATGATCAAAGTTTAAAGTTTTAGCACAATGATATCGTATGTAGTTCCATCATTTCTCTACCCTTTTTTATGTATTTATAGCATTTCTATGTCATATGACCGTTGGAGTTGATCACCTAGTCGTTATGGTGCATTTAATGTTGTTTAAACCTTCTGGAACGCCTTAACGTATGTTATTGATGTGTTTACGTATGTTGATCATCATATCTCCAGGTTACGTACATTATTTCAAAATTAGCGTACATTATACTCGTAACTGAATGGTCTAGTAGCTTTTGTTTCCATTCAACATCACTTTTACGTATGTTATCTTTGTCTAGCATTCATTATGGCCTCTAACGTACATTAACCTTGTGCCTTGCGTACATTAAACTCTTCCAGAGCCTTGTTTTACAACTTTGAGCTGTCCAACGTATTTAACTCTAAGTCTTATGTTTTGCTCATCACCAAAATATAAAAAATCTTAATGTTAATCACACATGATCCAACAGAAAAGACCTAAACATAAGGACTTGACATCAAATCTGCCACCCTATCAAGTAATTAAGAGCATGCTTGATTCAAGGTTTTGGCATAAAATAGAATACAAGGTTCATGTGGAGTATTTGCATTGATTTTTTTCTTCATAATCCACTGTTGAGATCATCTGATAGTCCTAGGAATCTTCTTAAATTTTATTTTTATTTGGAGGTGCTCCAGATGGATGGATGATTCAGACGTTGGAAATGATTCGTTGTAATGGATCGTAACACAACAACAAGTGAGCGAATTTGAAACTGGAAATTCATTTTGGTTTTCAATCCAATTGAAGAAGTCTTTCAAAAAATGGATTTACCAAATGGTTTGTTCGGAATATCAACATATTATCTATCCACAAAAGTCACTAAGCAGACCTAATGATTGTTACACATAAACAATGACACTCTCATCATGCTGACATTTGGGTGATCAGACACTATGTACTAGCAGCATTTTGGGAGTATTTTATGGTATTGTTGGAAAACTAAGTAGAGAATTCTCACAAGTTTTGGATTTTTAAGTAATAGAGATGTGCCTGTGAAATTTTCACGGAAATTAAAGCTAAAAAAATGAATTAAAGAACTAGCTAGAATCTACATGACTTAGTTAATTTAACCGTGTTTACATTGGTTCCAGTCGAGTTTGGTGTCGATTTTGGCCTTTGAACTAGTTTCGGCCTGATTTGGAGTCAAAATTGACTGGTGGCCATGTCTATTTTTTCTTTCCCATTTTGATTTCTTTTTTGTTTTATTTGTTGTTGTTTGTGTGTTTTTTGGTATGTAGAGAACCTTTTAGCAATGACAAATTAAAGACTTCTTGTCAAAGTTGTGAATTCCAAAACAACATGCTCCTGTTGATGGTATAACTATAACCTCAGTTCTTGGACAACTTTTAGATCAATAAGGTAACTTCAAGTTTTAGATTTCTTCTAATTTTTACTATAATTAATATTTTGATTTGTATACTTTATAGAGAATCTCCAAGTTGCCATCGCAATACTATTCTCAATAATTAAATATTTTGGAACTTATTTATTCAAGAGATAATTGAAGAATTAGAGATTTGTATCCTTAATTTTTTTACTGATACTGGATATTTTAAGTTACTATTACTTGTTAGGCAACATACAAAGAGAAAATTAAAGAAAAAAGAAGTGAAAAACTTATTAAAATTTTACGTGGTTTCATAAATAAGACCAATATTTATATTGGTTTTGGTTCAGTTTGGAGTCGAATCTATATCGGTTTCTGATTAATTTCGAGTTGAACTTAACCCATCGTCATGTCTATATTTTTCATAATTGAGCATCAGATCATTTAGCAATACACACTATGAAAAGGAAATTAAAGCATAAAAAAAGTAATCAAATTTTATAAAATTTGGTTAATTTAACAATGTTTACATTGGTTCTAGTCCAGTTTGAGAGTGGTTCTTGACCAACCTCAGGCTATTTTCAAGCCAAGTCCGAACCGTGGCCATGCATTTTTTTTTCTCCTTTACTTAGCAATGGATCGTTTAGCAAAGCTTCTGAATACCCAAAAATTAACAAAATACCGTCCAACTATGCACATTCTTCACAGCTATGGAAGTTTGTGAAGAGACTAAAATAATGTGGTAGTGTATTTTTGCTTTTTTTATATTCTACTTTTCACTTTCAAGCAATAATGTATGATTTATTTGTAATATAATGTATTTGCAAATGCCTTATTTCAGTAATTTTTTACTTATTCATTATCTATATTTGCACGTAGTGAATAAACTATTTCAAGTGGCTTAGCTTGTGTGTGTGACTGGTACCATAAGCTTGAAATGTTAAGGAGTATGAAATATATTCTATTTTACGTGGACAGTGGCGACAATGATTTGCTTATCGGTCAACTTTGGAATTATATTTGTTATGTTCTATTTGCCTTCCCCTTTTTTTTTTTATTTATTGTTGGTATGCATTTTTATTTAGAAAAAAACATCATTCACTTACCGACTCATTTAGGTTGTTCAAACAAGTAAATGATCAATTCAACTAGTTTGATTACTATAAGCAGTAAAAGAATTATTCATTAAATAAAAATGAGGAATTACACCATTGCGGTCGTGATACAATAAGTTTAAAGTAAATAAACTAAAAATATGAATACTATCAGCCGTTCTGTATTGGTATTTGTTGGAGTGAGTTGGAGCGAGTTGGAGCCTTCATGAATGATGGTTTTGTGGCATCGGCAAGCAGGAGTTGAAAGTTTCCTCGCCATTGCGCCGGCTTTAAGATTATCTCCACTTGCGGTTTGATTGGATGATTACAGGAGAAAATGATTTAGACTCAGCTCATTGTTAGACATGTCATACTGCCAACATTTCAGTAATAAGGGGAGGGTAAAAAAAACACATACTGCCCAACTCACTACTGCTGGAATGGTTGCTCGAGATGCTGATGGCGTGGTGATTCTTTGTTCTTAAACAAGAAGGTTTTTAAGCACTTTAATGTTTGTTTTTTCTTTTCAATATATTAAGACCTTTCAGCAGTAACGAACTACAAACTGAAGACTGTCCATCAAAATTGCGATAACATATGCCTCTTGGTCTTGAAAGGATTCAATCTCAGCAAATAAGAAATTTTCTTTGAATTTTTTTTTTTGTCAAAGTATCACATTATGCTTGAGTCTTTTGATCGATGCCGCATACAAAATTGGCAATGATTAGTACCAAAAAAAAATATCTGAATAAAATATGAGACACCGGCATTATTATAACATTGTTTATTGCCACTATTGGTTAATACTTGTTACAAATAAAATAAAAGAATAGAATTTGGAGTCATTGCAAAATCCAGTAGGGAATTGCCGCATAATGTTTGACGCCATAAAACCTCATTTTTCTTGTTTGGACTGACCATTACAACTCACTTTGTGATCTACCAGTTTCTTCATTGGAATGTTAAGACTGTTCTCTCTGCAATGTCAACCTTTTATCTTCAACATCCTCCATTAATGCATGGCTACTACTTGAGAAGGAAGTTTCTGTAGCATTGGAATGTAGCCAAGCGTCATGGAGTTGCAACACATATTCCAAATGCCAAAAAACCTCCCCCAATGTAGGCCGAGCCTTCCCGTCATCGTCAAGGCATTTTTCTGCTATCTCCCGAAACTTCTTCAACGATTCAGGGCAGTATTTTCCCTTGAGATGCGGGTCAATAATGGTTTCCAGTGATCTCTGTCGCTGCCACCTCAATGCCCACTCTGCAAGATTGATCTGATCTTTGGGCAAGCTTGGGTTTATGACAGCTCTAGCACATACAACTTCGAACAATACCACACCAAATGAGTAAACATCAGATTTCTCGGTCAATTGCTGGCGGGGAAATATTCAGGATCAAGATATCCGAAGCTCCCCTTCACTGCTGTACTGACATGAGTATGTTCTAATGCTGGTCCTGTTCTTGATAAGCCGAAGTCGGACATTTTTGCTATGAAATTCTCATCAAGCAGTATGTTGGTTGTCTTAACATCCCTGTGAATTATACCCCGGTCTGATCCTGTATGAAGGTAATGGAGACCCCTAGCAGCGCCGATGCACACTTCCAGTCTTTGCTTCCAAGATAATGGAGGAAGGTCACTTCCAAATAGATGACTTCTGAGAGTTCCATTTGCCATGTATTCATAGACCAAGATCATCTCTCCTTGTTCTTCACAGAACCCGATCAAGGA
>CAODLS012410731.1:0-11842 GCA_948243855.1 Flueggea neowawraea | reverse complement strand
GCTGGTAGGTGGCTGATCATGCTGGCAGTGACAGGGAGCTGGAATAGATACATAAACATAACGGACATCAAAAACCAAATGTTGGTACTGTGGCGGTACCAAATGCATGCTATGCAATGCAAATGCAGACACTCGATTTATGACAGAATCCTATTCAGGTCGAAGATCTAACTTTGAAACCATGAAAATCGAAATCTATGCAAAATTTTAGTTAGGTTCTCAATTTTTATAAAATTATGTTTTGGTCCCCAACCCACATAAAACTAGAAAATGGTCCTCAAAATTTTTTAAAATTTTTATTAGGTTCTCCAAGTAGTCAGAATGTCCATTAGAGCTCTCAAACTCTCAGAAATTATAAATTTGTCCTTAAACTCTCAAAATATCAAATTGATGCATAAATTAGAAAATATCAAAACTAGTCCACAAACTTACAAATATCCGTATTCGTCCCTGCGATAGAAAACCACACAAAAACGTCCCTAAAATCGAAACACTCGAAAACCGATGTTCTAAACCATCCACATTACCTCAAATCATCCTCTAGAACACAAATCTAACATTAGTTTCCATCAATTCATCCTAAAACCATAAATTTTCTTAATTAAATTTTCGGACTAAATAAACTCATAATTAAAAATCATCAATTTCTCATCAATCAAGCCAAATCCATGTTCTCACATGTTCCTCATACCAATATCTAACATAAACAACTCCAAATCAAGCCAAAAATTCACACAAAACAGAACCCTAGCTCCAATTATACCCATTTTTGTTCAACCATGATTTTAAGCAATAAAATGGAGCTAAAACCCAAAAATAATTGATGAACTTATCTCAAGTTTGATGGAACAATGATCTGAGGGCCAGAGGGAGTGATTTGGGTTAGATATCGGTGAAAGAATGAAGAGAAAATGAAGCAAAAATGAAAGGGGGTCGACTGGATTTTAAAGAGGAGCAGCAGACCAAAACGACGTCGTTTTGGTCACTGGTGGGAAAGAAGAAATCGAATGACAAGTCTTCTAGTCCCTCAGCTGTAGCACGCGCGCGAACGACATGCAAAAGGCGCGGATGATAGCGCTCTACGACGCCTCATTTGGCGATGGTCTAGGCACGCGCACGGACGACAAGCGCGCACACGCGAACGACACTCCTCTTAGCGACAAACAACATTTAGTTTGGCTACCAACGACAGGCGACCGGTTTTTCAGTGTCCTTTTTCCAGATTTTATTTTCAATTTTCCACCAATTTTTCACTTAATAAATCATCTCTAAATCACTCCTAACCTTCATTAATCACCGAATTAACATCTTAAACACCAAATTTACCCTTCAATCACCAAAAATAAAATTTTAATTTATCCCAAATTTATTAAAAATAATAATAATACTTACCAAAAAATATGGGATATTAAATGTGCACTCGAAATTTTGAATTTTCTGCTTAAAATATTGAAAGTAGGTCGTGTAAATTTGTAATTTATGAATCTGGGTCACTTGTATATGTATTTGGCCCTATTATATATTAAAGCAAATGGGCCACATATTTTCCCCCATTAATAATTGAAGGTCTCCAATAATCCAGCCAATAAATCTTACATAAACCAAACTTGAAAGAGTTAATTATGCAGAGTGTCATAACTAAAATTCAGATTTTGACAAAAGTCATCCATAGTTTAGTAATTACTTGAATGACATATTTTTTAGTACAAGTTTCTCGTATGCCATTTTTTTAATTGATTCTTAAAAATGTTAGATTAACTCAAATAAAAATCCAATTTATATCCTCATTTTCTCATTTTTGTTCTCTCTCTTTATTTTCTCTCTGCTCGTTTCTATCCTCTTCTATGTTCTCTTCTCTCATCTCCTTCGATCTGTATGTTCTCTCATCTCTCGTCGTCCTTCTTCTCATCCCCCACCATCCTTCTTCAACTTTGCATTTCCTTCCTCATCTTTTGTGTCCCTCCCTCTCTCTCTCTCTCGTCTCTCCGTCATTAAGTTCCTCTCTCTCTTTTGTCTCTCCATCACGATCTAGCATCCTCATTGGGTCGACGTCCGCCAGATCGACGACTTAAAAACTGTGCATTATTTATCAGATATAGTATCATCTTACCCTCTCTCTCTTCTCGTCATCACCAGTGATGAGACGACGAGGAATGACAACGGTTAAGGTTTACGAACGTAACCAGTGGCGAAGAGGTTGGCGGCGGCGATTTGTGGTATTTTTGGAGGCGAGAATTTGTATTTTGAGGTATTGTTTGTCAGCGGCTATGGTCCGCATGTATGTTTACTATTTAGAAGTATAGTTCGCGTTTTGGAATGTTTTGTGTTGTTATACGGCTAGGGTTTGGAATTCGCCAATGCTGAGGACCTAGAATGGAAGAAAGAGAGCGTAGCGGACGACGAAGGGAAGCTTGAACAATGACGACTAAGGTTTGGACGGAGAATGTTTTGCCTTGTTGGAGATGGAATGGACCTAAAATATGTGTTGCATAGACCATTATAGGCATTTTGTATACCTTTGAAGACCATTGTAGACATTTGTATACCAAATTAATTACCATTAATTAAATTAAAATTTGTAAATATCGCATACATTGAATACATATATATACAAATAATTAAGCTCAATTTAAAAAAAATTATTACACTAAAAATTCATTAAACCAAATTTCTTATAAAAAAATTGTGAATTCTCTTTTGTACACTTCTGTAGACCTTTGAAGACTTTCTGAAAAATCAAAATATTTGTTTTAGTTGGAAATTATTTTTCACAAAAAAATTAATTTCTTACAAAAATATTACAATTTCTCGCGAAAATGGCTTTTTTAAGGTTGTGTTTATTTTTTCAAGTATTTCTCAAGAATTCTCGGGTACATTTGCCATTTGCCCTGTCTCCGCACACGTGGCATGCACACGTGGCCATACCATGAACCCGTCTCGAACAGAAACCACACCGACTCACCCAATTTATCGATTCTCTGCACCAACTCAAGGGACAACTTCGTAGTCAATTTCCTCTCCTTCTCCGGTCTGAAATCGAAATCTACTGCATCCCACGCCTCCGCCAATGGCGTCCTTCTAGTGAAAACCAACCAACCTCCATCTACATAGAACACCAACAACCCATATCTAGAAAAAGAACCTAGCCCATATCCAGAAAATTCGATCTCATCTTCAAAAGATTTAAACAATCATCCTCGTGGGTTTCTAAAATTTTCCAAAAAATCCTAAACAAATCTCAAATTCATAATGGACAAATTCTCCATTTTAAAGAAACCAGATCTGTAAAACCCATTTGACTGAAATGAAAACCCACAAAACATAGATCTGTATGTGGTTTTTGAAAAAACCAAGCCCACACCAAAAATCAATTCCTAGTCAAGAAAACAAAAATGTCATTAGAGTGGGTGGATCCAAATCGTACTCTGTCGTCAATCGAGATCCAAATCGCTTCCTCTTCGAAGTCGTCCGCCAGTCGCCAGTCAATACTCTTCATCGCGTCCTATGCTTAGTTCACGACGGTTTGTCGTCGTTGCGCTAGTCACCGTTGTCGGATGAAATGGCGGAGAGGCAGTAGAGGTGGAGTATAAGAGAGAGAGAGAGAGAGAGAGAGAGATGGGAACAGAGGAAGGAGACAAGCTAGAGAGAGGAGAGAGAAGAGAGAAATACTACAAAGGGAGGGAGCGGGAAAGGCAACGATGGAGGAAAAGAACAAAAGCGGAGGGTCTAGAGGGAGGAGACGAAAAGTGGGAATGGAAAAAGATCAGAGACGAGAGGGATTGTATCAGAGATTAAACTAGTTTTGTGTTGACTTTGTGTTGCAACTGGGTTTTGGCTTGTAGGTTTGTATCAGAGGGATTGTAGATTTGTAGGTTTTGGTTTTGTATTGCAGTTGGATTTGTTTCGGAGATGAAAATAGGCTCTTCTCTTATCTTTGCCTCAGGTGCCGCCCATGGCTACGATTGGTAACGAGCTCTATTTTGTCTTTTATGTAAAATTTGGAGAGAACATTTTCCCATAATTTAGGCAACGATTTGTATAATCGGCGGTAATTTCATAGTATGCTTCAAAAATTGATAGGATATAATAGGTTTGGGGTTTTTTTAGGGTTGATGAAAGGGAGAAGAGGGTAAGATTCGGGTCAGGTCAAGCAAGGGTGGGAAATTTAGGAGCCATATCGGCATGCTACGTCAGATTAGTCAAGCCATATGCCAAACATGCGTGACATTTTTTTACTTATATGTCAAATTTTTTAGGCAAAGTGACCGTAATTAAACAAAAAAAATCAAAAAGTGACCGTTTAGTAGCAAATTTCGATTATGTGACCAGGACAAACCCTATACTTTTGTGACCACATGAATTATTAACCCTGAAATTGGCTTAGGGTAACTTCTAGTTGCTCAAGAAGTTGTAATGGGTTTTAGAACAAGCAGCCTGTCTGGTCCTCCTTTTATAGGCTCACCTTAGCCCATTATGGGTGTTTCGGCCAGTCCCGACACTAGACCACTGCGGAGGACAACTAGGTTTATATTTATAAGCAAAACACGTGCTTTGTTTTTTTTTTTGAAATCAGGCAAATGCTTTGTTAAAATCAATCAATTTTTTTTTACCAGAGAAACGTGAGTCGGGGTACAACCAGTAATAGCATATATCTGTTGAGCGTTATCATGCATGTATTATCTCTCCGTTATATAATGCTCCAGAGCCATAGCTACACCGACAACCGATTTGGGTTCGTGCACTAGTGCGGTCACCGTAGCATTACAGTGAGGCAAGCTTCCAAGGGAGATACCTTGCTCTATTGCGCAACACGGGTCATCAGCTTTCAGGGCTACCTGGTTTAACGCCGCTCCCACTCAAACTCGTGCTGTGCGAACGAGGCTCACACCCTCTTCCACCAGGCTACCCTTACGGGGTTGTTAAAATCAATCAAATTGATAAGGGCATTCTCATCATTTTAACAAAACAATATATCATATTGGCCATCCATTCCTAACTCATGATGGTTAATATCTGTCCATTGGTCGGTTTTAGTTAATTCATAATCGGATCATATTGTGGAGAAAAAAAAAGGAGAGAAAGTTGGTTTCAAACTAAAACCGATTGAAATTGCTGCCGAAACTGACTAATCAGATTTCGGTTCAAACATTTTGCGAAACCGCTCGAACTATCCGATGGTTCAAAACCATTCGGTCATTTTAAGGGAAGGATCATGGAATCTATCGCAATGGGAATACACACTTCCAAGTCGAAGGTCATAGAGATGGCATCATCATTTTCTTTTTTTTGACTGAAATAAGTGTTGTTAATTTTCTTTTTTGGCACGAAGTGTTGTTAAATCAGAAAGCAGAAATCAAGGCAATTATAAATATGGTTCAAACGGCTATGTTATCCAAAATCCTAGGCTAAGTACGCGTAGTAACGTCACACATGATATGAGTTCTGCAATTGCATGACATTCATGTTTTTTAGTTCTTGCACAACTATCACATTCATGAATAATGCCTCCGTTCTATTTCTCTAACAACAAAAACATTCATTTTGGAGCTTATTCTCGGTATATTGCAGGAGTCAATTGTGAATTAATAAAGATAAATTATTTTTAATAGATTGTATGATGAAAAATACAAGAATTGGCACTTTTACTAAATAGCATTATATTTGAATAACTATTTGAATAATAATATGCAATTTTAATGTTTGGAAAAACAAAAGTATTTACTGGTAAGCATGTTAGACTTTGTGCAACTTAACAACTTTATTTGTAATAAATTTAACTTGAGATTGAAACAAGCGGAATTTCAATAAAAATAAATATAGCTCAAATCAAGTTCAAATTCAAGATTTCCTAATAAATAATAAATTGAATACTCCAAAATTCATCTCAACACCAATGGACTTGTAGCTTCTTTGTATTACAGCCAACTCCAAAATTAAGAAATCAAGAGTTTAATTCTTGATAAAAACAAATAAAATAACTAATAAAAAAAAAGTTGTCTCGACTCAGTTTTGATTATATCCCCAACTGCCTAAGATTTCAGTTAACACGCACAGCTGGCTCGGAACAAACAGGTTGGTGAGCTGTGATATAGTTAATTTTAAACCCACAATTTTTGAAGTTCAAGTCGGTGTTGGATACAAGTTATACGGGTGGTTTAATAATTATCTTGTGTTGCTATGGTTAGTCAAAACACATCAATTAGCAACAAGTAGAGAGCATGTGCATATGTCAAGACCAAAGTAGTGCAACATGACTCAGGCATCTTTTTGGAGGAAGAAAATGGTTCCCATATAGCATTACCATGTGATGACTAACAACCGGCTGGAATCGTCGACTCTCTCATCCATTTTTGTGTCTGCAACATGAAAAAACCACTCAAACGCGCCATTAATGGCTTGTGGGCACGAAATCCCACCTGGTAGGGACATGTTTAGTGATGTGGTTGAGAATGTGTTCTTTCTCTCATCAAGACCTTAAGAGTTGTTTGGTTCTTCGTTTTCTTCTTTTTGGGATTATGATGCACAAAACAAAAAACAACCAAAAATAGAGATTATAAAGTTCATAAAAGGTTGTGGAGATACTTTCTTTCTTATGCAATTTATTAACACTTCTTGGGGTCAAGCATTCTCTCTTTATTTTAGCTTAAAATTTTTTGTAAAGTTAACGTCTTATTGTGTTTCCTTTATTTGTTCGAGAGAAAGAAAATAAAAACACAGGAAGAAACCATTCATTAGGGCAAAGCCATTTTTTTGTTTTATGTTTGCATGATTAACAAAAAAAAATTGGTGCACTTGGCAATTATGGGACTAATTTTAGCACTGACGGACACAGAAGAAATTTTCAAGGGGGCACCATACACTGATGAAATGCTTGCTAGACATGAATAAAAGGTTCTTCGCAAGAACTATCCATGGAACATAAGAACAAGAACAACGATTTGGCCTACAATTACAATACTAATAGTTCACAGTTCAATGACAATGTAGTTTTTAGAGTGGTGATAAATTTTTACTAGATCAATAAATAATCAAATTATTCAATCTAACCATATATATGTTCCAAACAATGCATCCAAAAAAACTACTTCAATTAAGCTTTAATTCTTTAATCAATTAAACCCCCCAATTAAATACTCATTCTCAACCATAAGAGCAATTCCTAGTTATCAGTAGTTTCCTTTGCAAAATCTGAAGAAAGAATTAAATTACACAATTGAACTATATAAATTATCTTACCTTAGGTTTCGTGGCTCTCCAACGTTTTGCATACAAACATCCAATAAATACCCAGCTGAGTGCAACGGCAACCTAATAGCAAAAAGACAGAAGAAGAGAAAATTACAGCGGATCAAATTCCAAACAATGCATAAAAAAAATATCAAAAATTTCCATCAACTTGAAATCAAAGGAAACTCAACCATTTCATATTATTGTTAATGTTCAGAAGTTCCATTCACCTATTTGCGCCTAGACTCATCAACATGTAACAAGACCTCTCTCCCTTCCTTAGTTTCCATTTCAAGACCACTGCCACAATCTTCAACAACTCCATATAATTAAAGTTAAACAAAGTTAACCTACTGCCTACATCAAATCAAATTTATTCAACATAAACCATCTATCCAAACCAAAACCTAACGTAAAAATCCACAAAAGTTAAACAATGACTCAATGAGAAGTTGAGAACAACTTACCAGTTATAATCACCGGAAAACAGAGACAACGGCAAGAGTGGCGGACGACAATGGGGACTGGTCGGCGATTGAGAAATAGTGGCGGCAATGGTGTTCTTTGTTCTCTTTTTTTTTTTTTTCTCTTAGTTTGCTCTCAAATGAAACTCATCCCCTCTGTTTCAATTTCATTTTGTTAGGTTTCAATTTTTTTTTTAATTTCGTCATTTCAAGCCCCAAATACTTATTTTTTTAAAAACCTTAGGACTAAAACGACGTAGTTTTAGTCCTAAGGTTTAAAAAAAATAAGTCTCTGGGGCCTGAAAAAAGTATTTTCATACTCCAAATTGAAAAAAAAAATTGAACAGGTTCGTCTTCAACCTTCGTTTTCGTTGGCATCCATTGGAGGGGGATGGCGGTCCTTCAAGGAATCGCCGGTGGGACCCCATACTATATCTATGGGGTCTCGCCGGCTCGGAGGGGGTCACTGGACCACCTCGTACCCCCCTCCGTCTGTCTCTGAATTTTCGTAAGTAGGGTATTTTTTATTAACACTACATCGAAAACTTGTCAGGAAATCAAGCAATAGAAACACAGAATAATGGAAAGAGAACAATCACACACAAGAACAACACAAGATTTACGTTGTTCGATCAATGTGATCTACGTCCACGGGCAGAGAGAGCGAGTAATTCTATTATTCACAATAAAAGTCGGCCAAAAAGTTACAAGAGTTTTCCCAAGCCACTATATATATGTTTACAATGAATCCTTACAAAAATAGGTCACCCACAAGCCCTAAAATCCGTCCATGACATTACATGAACAAAGACATGGGCGTGGCAAGATAAAAACGGGCGAGATCTTCGTGGTTGTGTAATAAAGACCAAGATTGTGTCCCAGGCCGTGTAACTCATTGCTCGTTTGTTACTTAGTCATTTTTTCAACCTCTCATCACCAATTCGTCTCACACCTTTCTTGCTTCAACAAAACATCAAATGGCTTCATAAAACTCCAAGAAAAATCAATTCAAATCAACAATTCTCCACCTTGAATTAATTTTTCCTTCTCCTTTCAATACATAATAAAGAACTACTCCTCTGCCAATGCCCAAAGGGCCTCATGCTCAAGCTCTGTGAACATTTATCAAGTCCAAGCTACGCTTGAACTTTTCAGTAGTAATCAACTTAGTCAACATATCTGCAGGATTAACTTTCGTGGCTACCTTTTCAATGGAGAACAACTTTTCTTCTATCACATCACGAATAAAGTTCAACCTAACATCAATATGTTTTGTTCTCTCATGATAAACAAGATTCTTTGCCAAATACAAAACACTTTGACTATCACAATAGATAACCGGCTTAGACAAATTCAAACCCAAACTACCAAGAAAACCATTTAAACACATACATTCTTTCACCTCTTCTGTCAAAGACATTTATTCCGCTTCAGTTGTAGACAAAGCAACTGTTGGCTGCAAAGAAACTCTCCAGCTAATAGCACACCCAAACAGAGTGAAAATGTAACAAGTCAATGATCTTCTCTTCATGAGATCTTCTCAATGATCAGAATCAGTAAACCCAACCAATCCACTAGATACATTACCATTCTCATACACAAAGCATACACTACTCAAACCTTTCAAATATCGCATAACCACTTGACTGCTTTCCAGTGAGCTTTGTCAGGATTACTCATAAATCTTCTTACAACACTAACATCAAAAGCAAGATCTGGTCTAGTGCACACTATAACATACATTAAACTACGAACCACACTAGAGTAAGGCACACTCTTAATGTAATCCACCTCCTCATCAGTGCTAGGCAATGTATTGTGATCAAATTTAAAATGTTGAGCCAATGGAGTACTCACCGGTTTAAAGTGATCCATATGGAAAGCCTGCAGTAACTTCTCAATGTATTTCTGCTGTGAGACATACAACAAACCTACATCTCTGTCTCTCCAAATCTCCATCCCCAAGATTTTCTTAGCTGCACCCAAATCCTTCATCTAAAACTCACTACTCAATAACTGTTTCAGTTTGTTAATTTCAGCTTGGTTCTTAGCTGCAATCAACATGTCATCCATATATAGCAACAGATATATAAACGAACCATCAGGCAATGTTTTAAAGTAAACACAACTATTATATTGATTTTGCATAAACTCATGAGAAATCATAAAAGCATCAAACCTTTTGTACCACTGTCTAGGTGACTGCTTCAACCCATATAAGGACTTCTTCAACAAACACACATGATCAAGTTTTTCAGAATCAACAAATCCATTAAGTTGTTTCATATAAATTTCCTCCTCTAGATTCTCATGCAGAAAAGAAGTTTTAACATCAAGTTGATCAAGTTCCAAGTTAAAAATGTTTACCATGGCTAAGAGGACCCGAATAGATTTATGCTTCACAACAGGTGAGAACACTTCATTGTAGTCAATCCCCTCCTTCTGTGAAAAAACCCTTCTATAAGCCTTGATTTGTACTTAGGTGGTTCATCATCTGAAATCTCATTCTTTATTCTGAAAAGTCATTTACAATCAACAGGTTTCACTCCTTCAGGCAAAGGCATAAGTTCCTAAGTTTGAATTTTTTGCAATGATGTCGTCTCTTCATCCATGGAACTAAGTCATTTTCTCGAATATTTACTCTCAATCACCTTGGTTTCTCCCTTCCTATATCTTCAGCCACTGCTAAAACAAACGCAACAGAATTAGTGATATTAGCACTAACACAATCTACATACCTCATAGGTCTCCTAATTTTCCTTCTCGGTCTACACGTTGCTATACTCTGTGAATCATTCTGGTTGATCACGGACTGTTCTTCAGGTGTATCATCCACATCATTTTCCATTGGAGCATCGACCTCAAACTACACCTTTTGGTTAGCACCCAGATCAGTTTTACTAGTACCTACAAGATCACCAAACTCCTTCCTCTTGCCAAACATAACAGATTCATCAAAGATCACATCTCTGCTAATAATAAATTTTGGGGTTCTATCTTCAGTACACCACAGACGATAACCTTTCACCCTAGTTGCATACCCTAGAAATATGCATTTCATTGCCCTAGGCTCTAGCTTGCTATCACTAACATGAGCATATGCAGGACAACCAAATATTTTCAAGCCAGAATAATTAGAGGGTTTACCAGACCATACCTCTTGAGAAGTCTTAAAATCAATTGCAGTTGATGGCAATCTATTTACCAGATAAGCAACAGTGTTAACTGCTTCAGCCTAGAACTTCTTCGACAACCCAACGTCTATCCTCATGCATCTAGCACACTGTACAAGTGTTTGGTTCATCCGTTCTGCAACTTCATTCTACTGTGGCATATGACGTACAGTGCGGTGCCTCACTATACCTTCTTTTCTCTAGAACTCGTTGAAATCCTTGTTACAGAATTCCAACCCATTATCTGTTCTGAGTGTCGTGACTACTTTTTCGGTTTGTTTCTCCACCATAGTCTTCCACTCCTTGAACTTCCCAAATACTCCATCCTTAGATTTCAGAAAATAAACTCACACCTTTCTAGAGAAGTCATCAATAAATGTAACATAGTACATGCATCCTCTATGAGACTCCACCGGAGAAGGACCCCATAAATCAGAATGAATGTATTCAAGGACCCTATTAGTAGTGTGACTACCCATACTAAATTCCACCCTGCGTTGTTTATCCCATAACACAAATATCACATAACTTTAGCTTCCCGGTCTCAGCACCTCCTAAAGCTCTTTCTTACTCAAAACAGAAAGTCTCTTCTCACTCATATGTCCCAATCTTCGATGCCACAACTCAGTACAGTTATCTTTCTTCTCTCCATAATCAATAGCCATGGAGCTCGACACTGTCGCCGTTCCCAACACTGAACTACCCATCAATGTATAAATCTCATATTGCAATCTGCCTTTTATCACCACAATAACTCCTTTCGACACCCTAAGAACTCCACCACTTCCAGAGAATCTGTACCCATTTTTATCCACTGTACCCACAAAGATCAAATTCTTCGCAGTTCAAGGATATACCAAGTATTCAATGTCCTAACCAATCCGTCATACATTCTAATCTGCACAGAACCAATACCTTTAACACCCAACTCCTCATCATCTCCCAACCTTAAACTTCTATTCCACTCTTTAAAAGTAG
>CAODLS012410710.1:0-16579 GCA_948243855.1 Flueggea neowawraea | reverse complement strand
TTCTGGAGCATCTTCTGATAATTAAACCATTGTGCATCCATTCGCATCAAAAATTACTCTAGATGAATTTTTGCTTCATGGCGTATTTCTTCCATTATATAATCAAATGAGCTTTTGGTTTCTCATCTCGCCATAAAGCTCTCACTGTGGTCGCCAAATTTGTTACACTCCTTTTCGGTCCCGAGGCTACCGACCCGAGGGGGTTGCGCTCGGAAGCGGCCATTTGTGTTAAAGGGTTCGTATTGCCTAGAAACCTAGGACTTTCCATTAAAGACGAGTGAATGAAGAACAAATGTGTATTTCATTAATACCAAAAACAAGTACAATGAAACAATATTTAAGTTACTTCTACTCCTAGTTGCTTGAAAGTAAATGACTAAACTAAGGCTGAACAAATGAAAAATAAATGTAAGGACAAATATAAGTGAAGTTGTGTTGATGCTGGGATCCTTGTCTTCTTGTTCATTCCTCCTTTTATAGCCTTTAGTAGTAATTTGTGTCTCTATGTTCTCCACTTTTCTTGCCACTAATGTTCCATGTCTTTGAATAACTCTCCACTTTATATTGAATCAACCACTCACTTCTTGTTATGTGCCACGTATACTCCATACAACTTGGCTCCACTTTCATGCATGCCATACAAAGTGGCCAGTCATGTTGATTTATTTAACTAGTGGTATGTAAAGCTCAAAACTACCTCGGCTCAACAGGACCTTTCGAGGCCAACAATAATTTGGTGGTAACTCAGGGTTGTATGTTTTAGGTGAATTGAGTAGATTTTGATAAATTTAGTCGATTGTATAGCAAAAAATAAAAGAGCCGCCAGTATTTTTTACAAGTAAACTGTAATATGCTCTAAAAATCTATCCAATACGAACACTCCTATTATTTTTCTATCAATAAGCTTATACTTATTGGTACTGTAATCAACATAAGCAAGTAAAATGAGGGAGTAATAATTTTTAGTAAAAAGATCATGGAAAGCAAGTAAATATTTTGCCTTCAAGTTTGAACCGGAAGCTATAAACAGTGTCGCTGTCTGGTTCCAATAAATTAACACAGTTATTGCAATGAAAAATCAACATGAATGTTTTTGATTTTCTTAATTTTTGAAATGTCAGAAGGTAGAAGCACCAATTTTGGGAGAATACCTACGAACATACGAGAATAGAGAGGATTGGGGCAACATTTGTGATCAGTGCCAGTACAACCCAAAGCTTAGTGCTATTGGGATCCATCAATTTTGGAGAATAGCTACAAAACTCCGTTTAGTTTGAAAAACAATTTTCTCTTTTCTGTTTTTTATTTTTTACTCTGTTTTTTTTTGAAAAATTAAATAATATCTAAAATTTTTCCAATATTTTGAATAAAATTTTAATTTTCTATTTCTTAAAAAAAAAATTCTCTAAACTAAACATGCTTTTACTTTTTCCGCATGTGAAAACTCGGAGGTTATGAATTCTGTTCTACGAAGTGCTGCTAATAAATGCTTAATTTTTAGGGTGAATTATTATTGATCCCTGTATTTTAGTTTATTAGTTGTTTCCATCCCTGCTATTAAAAAAATACCTCTCTTGTCTCTCTATTTTAACCGTTAGTAAATTAATTAGCGCGCCAAGAATAAATTATCGTTTGATTACAATTCAATGTATAAATTATCATTTATTATAATAATTATATAATTGAAAATTTTCCCTTCTATATTTAATTCTACGTCCGTTCTGTTCTATAGATTAATTTGTCAAAAGAAAAATGATGAATTTGTCGATGTACATGCAATCTATCTTCCCGAATGCCATGGACAAAAGTTGCTGCCATGCAGGCGAACTCCTTCTATGGGAAACTTCATCCTTGGAAATCTTAAAGCCATTCTAAATTCTATTAAATATATCAGAGCACCTCTAAATGATGTCACAAATATTGACAATAATTTTAGTAACGAACAGAAAAATGATGACCAAATTAAGAATTTTTTTTTTTAATTTCAAGAACTTAAAGTTGTTATAATGAAACAATATATATAAAGTCTCGTCGGTGCCGGAGTGCTCACGGGACTCTGTGACCACCCTTGGGTCCGTCCAATACAACACACCATTTTTTTTCTTTACAAATTTACACTAGAGAAACATAACGAAATCTTATTCGCAAACCTTTGTTTTTATGCATAATTTTTCTTTTTTCGTATATTGACAATTTGATTTGGATAAGTTGAGAAACACAGCTGGATAAAGAGCTGAGTATAAGAAAAACAAAGAACAACTTTGTTTATCAAATAGGTTATACCACATACATGTTCATGGAAATATCCTGAAAACCCAGAAATTAAAACATCAGAGACCTGCATCAACCAATAAAGGATTGTTTCATCTTTAAGAAACCCAAGAATCCAATTTCCATGCCCTCAAATTTGTGGCTTTATAGCCTTGTATAAATTCATGTGCTTCGTCATTGTTTCAATCAAGCTTGTTAGCAAAACTTGCAGTAAGCAAAGGAAACAATTTAATTCGGTCCAAGAAAAAGAAAACAGAATGGCGACCAGTTCACGAACATCTACTCCTATTCAGTACGAGGATTTTATTCCAAAGTATGAATCAAAGGAAGAAACAGGGTCTCACGTCTTGGTTCTAAATCTTCCTCAAGGTAATCACTTCTCATCTTTTCTTTTCTTTTTTTTAATAGAAAAATTATACAGAGATGCATCAGTGATATTAGTACAATTTATAATTTAAGGGTCGCAATTCGCATTCATAGGTTTAATTGCAAAAATTAGAATTCATATGAATCGTGTTATATGGCGATAGTTACTTTATAATCATCTATCGTATAAGAAATTGCTAGCTCTTAAAACTACATCAATTTGGCACTTAAAAAATATAAAAATGGTTGTTAAAATTTACAAATTATATGTGATAACAAATTTTTTTCTTTCTATTTTGGTCTGATTCATCAAAATCATGAAGTGAAATTAGGATCACAACAGCAATATTTAATTTTCTTTTTCCCTCCATGCTTAAATTTGCAGAATTTAAGAAAGAGGAAATCAGGATCACATATGTGCAATCTACCCGAATGATCAGAGTTAATGGAGAGAGATCACTCGTCAACAATAAATGGAGTCGATTCAGCCAAATTTTCCCAGTCCCACAAAACTGTGATGTCAGCAAAATTGATGCCAGGTACCAAAATGGAGTCCTCACCCTCACAATGCCCAAAACCAAACCCACTGCACCTGAACCAGCCATTGCTACTAAAGAAGAACAAACCAAACCAACACAAAAAGTGACTCCACCACCGCCACCACCTCCAAAAGAACCTGCTTCAACGACTGCCCGTAAACAAGCCGATGACAAGACCGCGACTACCACTACTACTGCTCGAACCGCTCAAAAACCTCCTCTTGCACCGAAGCCGCAAAAGGTTGTTGAAATCTCTTCGAGTCTAAATGCCTTCAAGGACCGAAAAGAGGAAACAACCGAAAAAGTTGATCCAACTAAAGATGCTATGAAGCCAAAAGACGATATGGGTTTGTCACAACAAAAGGAAATTAGCAAGAAAAGAAAGGAACAAGTGGCTGGTGAAAGTAGTGATAGCAAGAAAAGAAAAGAATCAACAATGGGTGAGGGGTTGAAGGAAGGGAAAGGAGAAGAAAAAGCAATGGAAGACTTCATTGCCCAGAAAGTTAAGGTAGTGAAGGGTCTGGCTGCTTCTGCAAAGAGGAATATACAGGAGTTCTCCATGGAGGTTAATGAAGACAGACAAGCAATGGTGAATATTGGTGTGGCTGTTCTGGTTATTGTAGCTCTTGGAACCTGCATATACTACAGCCGTGGATCATCTCGTAGTGCCAAATAAGTTAGAAGATAAATAGAAGTATATACTTCTTAATGTACATGATCATTAATTAACATTGTGTTTGTTTCTTATGTAATAATAATTCAAATGATCATTAAACCTCAAACTATTCTGTTTCTAACTTATACAAAAAAAGATTATTGGGTTTCTATCACTTCTGTCCCAAACTTTTAAATTACTTGAATCCTAAACTATGAAGCTAAATCAATTATAGCTTCTGTTAAAATTTTCATCAATTTTTATGTCAAATGTTGATGTGAACTTAATAGAGTGCACACAAGGGTCTTTTTAGGTGGTATCCA
This sequence comes from Flueggea neowawraea, assembly GCA_948243855.1. NCBI lineage: Eukaryota > Viridiplantae > Streptophyta > Magnoliopsida > Malpighiales > Phyllanthaceae > Flueggea > Flueggea neowawraea. The sequence goes on along the minus strand of CAODLS012410710.1, from coordinate 12,425 downwards.
CGTCATCATTTATATAGGTTAAAGAAAAAAATATTTATGACATAAAATTCTAAACTATCATAATTTTTGACCAAAAATTTTAATATTGTATAAATTTTGACATGATATATTTATTTAATAAATTTTTAAAAAATTTTAGAAATTTTTTTTAGATCTTAATATTTCATGAGAAATGCAAGGTGTAAAATTTTTAAAAAATAAATTCAAAAATATTACAAAAAAGTAAAAAAAATATTTTTTTTTCAAAAAATCATACTTATATACATATTTAAACTTTTATGAAAGTCATTATATGTTTATAATAATAATAATAATAATAATAATAATAATATTAATAATATTTTTCCAAATATTTTATAAATTTTCACCTTGAGTTTTTTTGTTTGAAATGGCATTTTGTTATTATTCAAAAAATTGAAGAACTAATTAAAAATTAGACATTTTAGAATGTTATTTAATTATAAAACCCATTAAATACTTTAAGTTCTTAAATTTGGAACTTTTTATAAATTTTCATAATCTTTAAAATTTTTCTAATTTATACCATTAGATTTTATACTTCACTAAAGTGTTAGTTGCATACATTAAAAATATCGAGCTTCATTAAATTATAAAGCGTAATAGTATAAATTCGTAAAAAGTTTTTTCTCTAAAAAGGTACAAAAATTCATGTAAACTTTGAGCCAAAATTGTTAGAAATGTTATAACATTTTGTTAGAAAACAGATCAGTCCATGTCAGGTCATAGGTAAAGCTCGAATTCAAACCGAGTTAATATGTATTAATTCGAATGGTTATCAATTGGTTTGATTTAACCAGTTTGGTTAAAGTTGTGGTTTGGGTCTCTAATTGGTTAGGAGAAACCCAACCCAGTCAGTATAAATACGTTATGAAAATAAGACAATTAAAATAATGTAAACAAAAAGTGTTGTCTTCCTCCCTTTCTCTCACACCAAAGCTACAGGCCTCCCTTAGAGAAAAAAGATATTTTTCTCTTCCTTTTTCGCGGTGTAGAGATTCGCGCGGTGGCACTTGAGTTGCGGGTACAAATTATGTATTTGTCATCTTACCGTGATTTGCAGTACGTGGAAACTAGCGTTATCTTACTTTTTTGGTATTCTACTTTATGATTCTTTTGCACTTGAATCGATGTAGGCTCGATTATTGATGATTTAATTATTATGTTTTGGTATAAAATACTTTCGCATTTAAAAGTTGGGTCTTCATTTCGAATTTTAAATATTTTTTTACAATTTAGAATAGTTTGAAATTTTTAAAGTGGTGTTTACTCCAAGATATTTATGACTCGGGTCCATTAGGCCGTGTGGAATAACTTGCTCTAATCCAACGCTAATTAGCGTGAGTAATCAGTCGAAGTCTGCCAAAAATATTGTAATAAGACTTTTATGGTCAGAATGAGTTCCTTCAAGAATAGGAGATAAGAGTTAGACTTGTCTTGAAGAGCTCATTTGAGATTATCTAGTAGATTTGATAAGTTCCTCAAGAAAATCAAATTCTATCTTGATTAAGACACTGATAGAGAGATTTAGCTGAGGGGATCCAAAAAATTATAAAATTCATCCAGGATAACTTCTATCAAGATAAATATTTTTAGATTAGTTCCGCTGGGACAATTGTGAGTTTCACGGAGAACTGGAGTTTGTTATGATCAGGATGTTTAGTAGAGATATGTGACTGAAAATCATTTAAGGGATCATTAGATTTGCCTTGGGAATTTTCACCGAAGATAAGGATAAAATGCAACAAAAGTGGGAGCAGCGAGCTTCATGCTATAAAAGAGATCAAGAGAGTATGATCCTTTTTTAACATCACATGACACATCATATGTTCCATCTTAGTTTTTCAGCTGTATTTTTTAAAATATTTTCAATAATTTCTTTGAATATAAAATACTCATTATTATAAAGAATTATATTAAAAAATTAAACTCAACTCTGTATTCCACTCTTTGTCTACAAAAATAAATTAAAAAGTAAATTTGACTATATTTTCAAAGCATTTCTAACACTCTTTTTATATTTGGTATTTTTATCTACAATAAAGAGTTTTTGTCCAAATTACAACCAATACTCTTTTTATTACACTCTATCTTTAAAAATAAGATAAATGATGTCTTTCACTAGTTAAAAACATCTCCAATGACGTTCTTTATTTTAAAAGATGATATTTTTATATATAAAAAGTATTATTATTATTAAAGAGTAAAAAATTTATTCAACTCCAATGAACTCCTTAAATTTAACTCTTTATTTTATTGGGACTAGTAATATATTTAAATATAACAAACAAATATAGTGTATAAATGTATAGTTAATGGAGAGAGAGAATAAAATATAAATGATATAACCTGGGTAATAAAACTATCAGTTAATTCTAAGGACGTAACAAAAAGCGTTACCCTTGTCATCATCAGAAAACGTTACTGGATATTAATGTTCTCTATTTAATTGTTGTATTATAAATAGATGTGGAGGATAACTTGCCAAGGTACGTTATACTAGACACTCATACCGATACTCAGCAAAAATCTATACTAACTTGAGCGTCATAGATTCCCCCGAAGAGCAACCCGACCTCATCATCTTATGTGATTTCAGGTTCCAAGGTGACATTCATGTTTCCCGAATGTTTGAGTTCTTCGGGTCCTTATAATTATTATTGTTCATTTTCTGAGGCAACAACAATTGGCGCCGTCTTTGGAAAAACATCTGAACGAAAAGCCTTGTTCATGAACGTTTGAGAAGTTCATCAACAATCACCTATTTATTCATCATGGTGCAAACACATTCCAATCAAGTGGGACATCCAAAGGAGGATGCGATGAGAGTTGGTGCTAGAGTGGGAGCCTCGGCACTGCCATTCCTACCATTCCACTCACTGACTATGAAGCATTTAGAAAGCAGAATGAGGAAAATAAGAAAGCCTTGGGTGAGATGACAACCTTATTCCAACAGTTCCTCCCTTAATCACAACTTCCACCAACGTTGCATGCTTACGTCTAAAATGCTCAGAGTGAAGGAGTATCAGAAAGACGTGATGCACCGCAACAAAGTCATCGTCAACCTACACAAATTCTTGAACAACCACATCCTCCACCTTACCAAGAGCACCCCAAAATTCCCATCCCCGGGACATCACTTGCTGAGGCTAGAAGGGAAAACTACCAAGAGGTGGTGGATAGTACTTGCAGGGGAAAACCTATCCCCCGAGAAAGGCTGAAGTGGAGCCCCAGTCTCCAATGAGTGTTCGGGAAGCGACAGACGATCGAGGAATTCCTCGAGCAAAAGAAATTGGTCCCCGCGGAAGAAGAACAATAGAATGCAAAAGCTCCATTCACTAAAGAGGTCATGGGAAAGCCACTTCCTCCAAACTTCAAGATACTCTCACTACTGACCTTTTCGGGAATGGAGGACCCATACGAGCATGTTCAAAATTATAAAGCCATTATGATGCTACATGGATGGGAGGATGCAATTATGTGCCGTGGATTCCCCATCACGCTAAAAAACCATGCTCGGTTATGGTTCAATGGGTTGAATGAGGCATCTTTTTCTTGTTTTGATCAGTTAAGGAAGGAGTTTATCAACACTTTCATCGTTAACAACAAGCGTAGGAAGGACAGTACGTACCTGTTGAGCGTGGGGCAAAGTGAGAAGGAAACTCTGCGACAATACATGGACAAATTTATGAACGCCACTATTGAAGTCTACGATCTACAACTTGGGGTGGCAGTGGTTGCAATGCTACAATGGACACGATCAGTGTAGCTACATGAGTCGTTGTCTCTTGACCAGCCAAAGACCTTGGAAGACCTCTTCGTGCAGGCTAATAACTACATTTTACAAGCCGAAGTCATGAAGATTATCGGTACTAAAGATGACGAAGACAAGAAGAGAAAGGAGAGAGAAACTCAAGAAGAGCCCAGTAGGAAGAAGGAGAAGTCGGGAGATTCAAGAGCACCTTTTACTCCCTGCTTCGAGAAATACACGCTCCTAGCTGAATCAAGGTCAACAATTTTGGTGGCGATAGAAGGTTCTGGACTCATCTCTTTTCCTCCTAAGGCGAATAAACCCCTTCGGCGAAATGTGGATGCCTACTGTCGGTACCATTAGGTGGGCGGGCATTCCATAGAAAAATATCGGGACTTGATGAACCGAATTGAGGCGCTAGTACGAGATGGAAAGCTAAATCGTACGCTGACGCATGGAGATCGGATAGGTTAAATTACCACCAGGAGGTGAGAAGAAATGATAATCGCCATGGAGGAGATTGACGGTGTGAAAGAAACCAGGATCGAAGAGATCAAGTAGAACGACCTAAAGAAAATAGAGGAGGATTGAATGAGAGAGTTCCTCCACTTGACAACCAACCTCATAACCCAGCCATCAACACAATCTCAGGAGGAGAGACGATGGCAGGGAATACATCCTCATCAAGAAAGGCTTATGCTCGTCAAACATACCAAGTTGATGTTGTTGTGCACTTAGGAATGGGGGACGAGCCTATCATGTTCACTGAAATGGATAGAGGATACCTCATGCTTCCCCATGATGATCCACTAGTCATATCAGCTGTCATTGCCAAGCGCCCTATAGAGAGGACTCTAGTGGAAAATGGGAGTTCAGTCAACCTAATCTATTGGAGTTGTTTTCAGAAGATGAACCTTACGGCAGATCGGTTGAGAGAAGTGAAGACGCTACTTTACAGCTTTAGTGGCGAGGCCGTATCAACAATGGGGTCAGTACAAATACCAGTTACGTTGGGAACTGACCTAGAAGTGACAATGATGGCCACCTTCATGGTGGTGAAATCAGTGTCCATTGCCTACAATGTAATATTTGGGCGACCATTGTAGAATAACATGAGAGAATCTTATGCTACGTGTTTGTCGACTGTGTTCGACGTCTTGAGAAAGTACAACATGCAACTCAATCTAACCAAATGCTCGTTCAGAGTCCAGTCAGGAAAGTTCTTTGGGTATATGATAACCCAACGGGGGATTGAGGCTAACCTGAAGAAGGTCCAAGCCATCTTGGACATATAGTCACCTTCTTTGGTGAAGGAAGTGCAACATCTTATTGGAAGATTGTTAGCTTTGAATCGCTTCTTGTCAAAATCCGCAGAAAAGAGCCCTAGTAATGGCATCAAGGAAATTGAGACAATACTTTTAGGCACACACCATCAAGGTCCTGACTGATCAATTGCTCCGGAAGATAGTCCAAAAGCCTGACTACTCTGAAAGACTTACCAAATGGGCGATAGAGTTGAGTTAATTCAACATACACTTCAAACCTCGACAAGCAATCAAGGGACAAGCTCTAATCGATTTCATTGTAGAGTGTACTTTCATTGCTCCGGAGGAGGAGAGCAAAGTGCCAGAATGGACGTTGTTTATGGATTGAGCTTCTAGTTCTCAAGGTAGTGGAGCTAGAATGGTACTAATATCACCGCATGGCAACATCTTTGAGTATTCATTGTGATTTTCTTTCCCAAGCTCTAACAACATAGTTGAGTACGAAGCCCTCATTGTAGGAATGAGGCTAGCACTACAACTACATGCTGAGAAGTTGATATCACGCAGTAACTTGTAATTGGTTGTGCAACAGTTTCACTGTGAATACGAGGCAATAGAACCAGTGATGGCACAATACTTACAAAAAGTAAGAGGATTAGTAGGAAGCTTTTCAGCATTCCAGCTAGTTCAAATAAATCAACCAGCGAACAACCACATAGATGCACTGTCCAAGTTGGCATCTTCAAGAGACTCCAGTGCTCGAATAGTCAAGGTGGAGATTCTCTCCCAACCAACCATTGAAGAAGAAGAGGTAATCACCATCTTGGATGAACAAAGCAATTTGAGAGCTCCCATTTGAAAATACTTATTGACTCGAGAGCTTCCTTCTGATCCTAACGAGGTAAAAAAAGTGAAGGTTCGGGGAACGCGGTTCATCTTAATCAATGATGTCCTCTACAAACGAGCCTTTGCTAGACCATTGTTGAAGTGTTTGGGACCTGAGGAAATGGAATTAGCTCTAGTAGAAACGCATGGGGGAATATGTGGTCAACACTTAGGTTCCTGAGCTCTAGCCTCAAAGATCTTGTGGGTAAGGTTCTATTGGCCGACTATGAAAGAGGATGCCATGAGTAAAGTCAAGAAGTGTGACTTTTGTCAATGACATGCGTCTATTGTGAGTGCGCAATTTCTAAACTCCAGATTGTCATCGAGCCAACGCCATTCGTAAAATGGGGACTTGACATATTGGGACATTTTCCTCAGGCAACGGGAGGTCGCAAATTCCTCATAATCGCCACAGACTACTTCACCAAGTGGATTGAGGCTGAGTCATTAGCAACCATCACATCAAAATGAATTGAAGAAATGGTGTGGAAGGACGTCATCTGCCGTTATGGGTTGCCATGGGTTCTAGTTGCTGACCATGACAAGAAATTTGATTACGACTCCTTTAGAGGATTCAGTGAGCGATTGCACATTAGCCTAAGCTTGGCCTCCATGTCTTATCCTCAAGCAAATGGACAGGCTGAGAGTTCCAATAGAACCATCCTCAATGTTCTCAAGACAAAGTTAGAGAGGGCCAATGGGGCATGGGTAAACAATTGCCGAGTGTCCTGTGGGCCTATAGGACAACCAGTCGGGTGTCCACTGGTGAGACTCGATTCAACGTAGTATACGGCATAGAAGCATTAATTCTTATAGAGATAGGATTCAGATTAGCAAAGATGGTGGAATTCACTCCAGAATAGGAGCAGGCCAACTCAGATGCTCTTCGGGAAAACTTGGACCTCATTTGATGCACACAAGGAGCAAGTTTGCATGCGACTCAAAGCTTATCATAGGCGAGTGGCTAGGTACTACAATTCCCAAGTGAGAATTCAACCAATGGGGCAAGGCGACCTCGCCTTTTGGAAGTCTACAATCACCAATGCATTGAGAGAAGATGTCAAGTTGCGGGCTAACTGGGACGGTCCTTACAGAATTACATCCATGTTGGGGCCAAACACTTGCACATTAGAAACATTAGGAGGAAAGAAGCTTCAAAAGATGAGGAACACAAACCACCTCAAGCTCTATTTTTCTTTTACTGTGTAATTTCAAACAAGTGTAAGTTGTAAATATAACAATAAAGAACATACTTAATCAAGTTGCTTAAGGATTGGATGTAGGCCCTTAGGCTGAACCACTATAAATTCTCGTGTTCACTTTATTGCATTCATCACTTGCATCATACAATTAGCATTTTTTATGTGCATTCATTTTCCTAGCATTCATATTGCATAGTCATTTCATAAATGCATGCGATGAGAGGCCAAAAATAAACAATTGGAATGGGGGATAACACCTAACACCTAGCGCCTAGAACTTGATAAAGGCCTAGGAACCACTACCATCAACTGCACGTGTTAGCCAAAGCATCAACGAGTAGAAATCCTTCAACAACACAAGGACTCGTCTATGAAAAAGGCAATACAAAAAATCGCTAAGACGTGTGGCAAGTGAAACCCCAAGCGGTATTGTCACGAAAGTAAGCAATTTTTACTTCATCTTAAAGATGCACATTGACCACTACTAAGATTCCACTAAAATCAATTGCCCATTAGAAACTTGGTCCAAGTGATTGGGGAGCAATGCATGACAGAAAATGGAAATGAACAAGAGCGACAAAAAATAATAGGAAAACATATTCATGAAGAAGTATATTAACTACAAGAATAGGTAAAGTAAATAAGGTGGAATATTATTGAAGTCTCCAAAAGATCAACATCCAAAAAATGCCAAATAATGAAGCAACCCATCCCCAAGTGGCATGAGCTAAAAATGAAAAGGCCCATTTAGCAAAAAGCCCACAAAATGGGCTCAGCTAGGGCTGGGCGTGGGTCGGGCCTGGCCAGAAGGTTTTTTCCTGGCCCAGTCATAGGAGTCGAGCCCGGTCATGATACATCACATTAATATTAATATACCATATATTATAGATATATAATATAATATTAAAATGCCCGCGGGCCGATTTTTTTTTATTTTTTTATATTCTATTTTTTTATCAAAATATAATTAAACATATACTTTATTATATAAATTATGCTTTAATAAATATTAAACTACTCTTAAATTTATAATTAACATCATTTTTACTAATTCATAACACATAATACATCAAATTAATATTAATATACCATATTATATATATATATATATATAATATTAAAATGTCCGCAGGGCCAGACCATTAGTCCAGGCCCGACCCTTTTTTCTAAAAAAATGGGCGGACCGGCCCGCGGGACAGAAACCACTGGCCCAGCCCGGTCCTTTTTCCGGGCCGGGCTGATTTGCCCAGCCCTAGGCTCAGCTGGATGGTAAGCCTAGTAGGAGCTTAATAAAAAATGTCCTAGCAAGGACCTAAGCACCAGAAAATTAACATAACACTCCCAAAAATGAGAAATGAATTTCAAGAGGTCCCTCGTCTATGACACCAACGTTAAAATTCAACTCGCGCCTCAAATTTTTACTCTTATCTCCAAAAATTCTGAAGAAAAGAGTGGGGAGCAATTGATATAACCTGGGTAATAAAACTATCAGTTAATCCTAAGAACATAACAGAAAGCGTTACCCTCGTCATCAATAGAAACATTAAAGGATATTAATGCTCTATATTTAATCGTTGTACTATAAATAGAGGTGAAAGATAACTTGCCAATGTACGTTCTTCTAGACACTCATACAAATACTCTGTAAAAATCTATTCTAACTTGAGTGTCGGAGATTTCCTGGGGAGTAACCCGACCTCATCGTCTTAAGTGATTTCAGGTTCCAATGTGACTTTCAAGTTTTCTGAGTGTTTGAGTTCTTCAGGTTCTTATAATTATTGTTGTTCATTTTTTGAGACAACAACAATAGAAAAATGCATGATTAATGAAGAGATAGATTAAAATAAAGAGTGAAATAGACTAGCCGCATATAACTAGTCAAACTAGTTATATTATATGATTTGTAATTCCCATATATTTTATTTTCATCTAAAATTAAAGATGCTTTTTTGTTTTTATTAAAAATACTCTAAAAAAAAGAAAGCAACATTGAAGATGCGCTTAATCTCCTTATTATTTTTTTATTCCGACCCTTTTAATAAACTAGCTCAATGCTCGTTCTACGCACGATAAATTACAATACTTTTACTTAAATAAATAAATAATATAATTTTTGTTTCAAAATTATTACTTCGATGAGAAAAATCAAAATATTAGCAAATCAGGAGAGAAACTATAACTATTAAATATTTAAAATTATTATAAAATTTTATAATTTTATTCATAATTCTTTCATGAATTAACTGTATTATTTTTTTTTCTAGAGAAGTATATAAATTCATTAAAATAAAATATTTTAATTCATATATTATAATATTAATCAATTGAATGTATATACATGTGTTAAATTAAGCCAATATAATTAATATCATCATAATTTGATCAAAAGTATCAAATCACTATTAATTTTTATATCTAATTCTCTATTTTCAAAAATTCTAATACGTTAACATTTTACTGGTCCATTCTAAATCATCTGCTAACTACAAATTTATATATAAAATTTACGAACCAAATTTTTCATCATAGCTTTAAATTTATATAGCTATATATTTATATGTGAAATAATATATATTGATTTAAATGTATATATTGATACATACACTAAATTATTTTCGTTATATAATTATTAATTTTAAAATTTTTTATATAATATTACAAAAAAAAAGAGAAAAAATATTTAAAAAATTCGTCGCATATCAATAAGTTAAAATGTTACTCATCAAAACCTTAGAAAATTCTCAAACTTTAAATATATATGTGTTGATATTGAAGTAGCCATTTTTTAAAAGATATTAAAAAATAACACCCACACCACATGTCAATCAACTAAAAAATTATTTGTCATAAATTTAAAAAAAATTCACTAACTACTATATATATTAATTCTCATTCATTAATAAAGTCATTATTGTATTTACAAATTATCTGTGAGGAAGCAAAACCTATTTTGGACAAGGTTAGCCCTTTTACTTATTTGTTGGCACTTAATATGGAAAACTATAAATTTCCTGGTAAGTTTAAAGGGCAATATTGTAATCCTATGATGAAAAAACAAGTGATTGGTGATGAAGTACGAAAAAGTGTCCGTCTCCTTCCATTAAATCCCATTCATGAACTTAATCATACAATTTGAACCAAGTTCCTTCACAATCAGGCCCTTAACGTGGAGCTAGATGGAGGCCGATGCTTCTTTCATGTTCATGAATTTAATCACCCTCTCGCTTCTCAGATGATGTGCTTTTCAACATCACCAAATTCCAAACCACCATCTGTATCAATGTCATTTGTGCTTGAATTTCAATTTTGATATTTTGTTTTGAATTAAATTTTTGTGACCGAAAGAAAATAAATCACAATATGTCTTATCTGTTGAAAAGTCTGTTCGCAGAATTCATACAGTAGATATTCTTATAATTGATTAGTCATAAGATAAACCACATAACATTGCACGCTCTGTTTTGTTATCAAACAAATCTAACCACACTTACCAGGAACTTTGTTGAGATTGGAGTGAATTTCTTGATTAAGAATGAAGTCAAAACCTTGTAGGAAGTGATACAAGCCAAAGAAGGACGGATTTGTGAAGGAAAAAGAGTTGTTAGACTGACACGGAGAGCTACACGGGCGCGGGATTGACCGTGTGATGCACTGGAGCGGGAAGAGATAAGAACTGGGCGGACACGGCCTTGGCCACAGCCGTGTCTGTGACCGTGTCTTGGCTTGTCGGGTCGTTTGGAGCTACATGGACACGAGGAAATGACCGTGTCTCGAGGAGCTTTGTCCGTGTCTTTACCTCACTGACCATGTAACTAATTCTGACGGGATTTAGGATTTCAATTAGGGTTTTCCTAATTGGTTTTGACTTGTATTACTTGTTAACTATATAAGGGGGAATTGGGAACATCTTGGTAAGCTCCATTGTGCTTTTTTTTTTTACTCTAAATAGTAGAATTACTTGTGTTCTGCCCGTTGACGTAGATCGGTTATTGATCGAACCACGTAAATCTTATGTTCTATTGTGATTGCTCTTTGTTCTGCGTTATCTTCTATTGCCTGATTTCCTGACAAGTGGTATCAGAGACACAAAAGTTTGTTCATAAACTTTGGGTTCGTTCTACAGAAAGAAGATGTCTTCGTATAAATTCGATATTGAGAAATTCAATGGTTCAAATGATTTCACGCTGTGAAAGCTAAAGATGAAGGCGATTCTGGTTCAGCAGAAGTGTGAGGAGGCGATTGAAGGTGAAGAGAAATTACCGGTAGAACTGACAGCTGCGCAGAAAGCGGAGGTTGTGAAAAGAGCGCATAGTGCAATTCTATTGAGTCTGGCGGATGAAATCTTGAGGGAGGTGGCTGATGAAACTACTGCAGCAGGCTTGTGGCAAAAGCTTGAAAGTATGTATCAAAAGAGATCCCTGTCGAACAAGATTTATCAGAAAAGGCGACTACATACCTTGAGGATGTCAGCAGGCATGCAGGTAAACGAACATCTTGATAAATTTAATAGGATTGTATTAGATTTGAAAGGTGTTGGTGTTGACATTGATGATGAGGATCAAGCTATGTTTCTGTTGCATTCGTTGCTTGAATCATATGAGAGTTTTGTTGATACTATCTTGTATGGTAGAGATGAAATTTATGTTAATGATGTGAAGGATGCTCTGTTGTCTAAGGAATTGAAGAGGTTAACTTCTAGTTCAGGTGGAGACAGCGTGGAGTCCGGATTAACCGTTAGTAGGGGCAAGGGAATGGGTAAGAATCATGGTTTGATGTGTTATCACTGTAAGGAGATTGAGCACGTGAAAAAGAATTATCCACATAGGAGAAACGGGGGAAAATCAAGTGCAACAGTTGTTCAGAATAATTTTGTGGGATTTCAGGATAATTTTAATGAGGGGAAGAGTAGTGAAGTGTGTTGAACCAAGGGTGGTCAACATTGAGATTTCTCTAAAGTTTTGATGATGAACAAACTGCAGAATTTGATCTGAAGCAAGATTCACATACGTCAATACAAAGTCACGTATGTGTGTTAATGTCACGTACGTCAGTGAAGCCTCAAGTACTTGAGTTCTACCATGAGCTGAAACAGAAGCTACAGGAACTGAAACGAAGTGAACACACATATGTACGAAGGTTTCACATACGTTAGAAAATTACACGTACGTGAAAAGTGTCTAAAGTACGTGAGTTCTACCATGAGCTGAAACAGAAGCTACTGGAACTAAAAAGAAGTGAACACACGTACGCTAGAAAAGGTTCACGTACGTTAGAAATTAACACGTACGTGAAATGTATCCAAAG